>CM031240.1:2420052-2484809 GCA_018340775.1 Taxus wallichiana var. yunnanensis
AGTTACGTATTGCTATAAATGGACCATGTTTGATAATAGCTTCAGCCAGGTGGTTATCGATCATTTTCAAGGATGAGGTAACTTATGATTTTTTTCTAAGATCGCACATATCTCATCAGAGATTCTTTTCCGCGTAATGCGGAACTTGTGTTGGCGGAGATCCATACGCACGTATCACGTTATGAGCCTATGACGTTGTGTACGCGAAATCCACCACAGTAAGGGCTCAGAAAACATTTACAATTTACTTTACAAGACTTCATCAATTATATGGAGCAAGATTCAAAGATGCCTCAATCTATAAAATTCGGGTGGCTTAAGTAGGGTGAGAAAACTATTTAGAATCACTCTGAGTGAAATTCGTCAAGGGCTTATTTCGTAAATGTAGTATTAAATAAAAAGGTACTTGTCCTCAGGTGCTTTGGTATAAACTCTTAAGAATCACTCTCTTCTATGCGTAGATGTGAGTATTTTGATTTGTCTCCTCAAGATTTTGGGGGTCATCTCAAACCTCCTAACATTACATCCACAAGGGAAGAAGTTATTCAAAATTATGAGTTTAATGTTTTAGTGAGTCATCATCATTCGATGGCTATAATATGATAAAGACATCCTTCACTATTGCGTAGCATGATTATTCAAAGAAATAAGTGCAACCAATGTTGATTTTGAGGGGATATTTAAGAGGAAAATGTTTCTTGTGATGATGGAAGGTGATTGTTGTGACATCATTACCGCGCATGAGGAGCCTAAGAAGATCTCAAGTTAACCTAAGCACTTATGGAAAGCGAGAAATGACATGGTTTTCGAGACTATGTATAGTAGTTAAATATCGCGGATTAGTTTCTCTACCATGGATTCCACCGGTAAGGTTTTCGTGAGAATGGTGAGATAAAAATCGTGTATATATTTTTGCTTTGAAATAAAACGTGTATTTTATCTTCATTTTGCTTCATCCCGGATCCCTAAGAACTATACTCTGCAGCAAGTAACCTAGGGTTTGAATTTCTGCAGCCATTAAAACCTAAAATTTCAACCAAATTTGGAATTATCCATCTTAGAGGGGTTTCCTAACATATTTTGGAAGAAATTTGGAAAGTTAGAGGGAATAAATGTCAAGATATTCTTAGACTGAAATGCCTGTTCCTCTGAACACAAGGGCCATGAATATTAGCTCAGGAGAGAATTTTATAAAGCTAGTGACCTTTGGACTTAGAAAGTAAACTGTATACACTTTAGGGATGTACAAATGAATTAATGGGTTCTGAAATTACATTTTGTACCTAAAATATCCTTTATAGTTGAAAATAGAAATTGACCAAGATAAAGGATGCATACCTAAGCAAGGAGTTTTGAAAGCCTAGAATGGAAAATTAATAAGAAGAATAACTCGTGAATCGGGTCATAAAACTCGAGACACAAATTTTTAGTAAAGGTAAATGTGAATCTACTTCTACCTTTTAATGGTCATCTCTAAATCATTCTAACCATGCATGGATTAGCTGGATTTTGGGTCCTGTGAGGAACTTAAGGCTGCATGGAAAAAATAGGTAAGCTCGATGAATGCTAAGCTAATTCATATCAGTATCATGTAACAAGAATATTTGAAGCAAGATTAACAAGGTACAACCTCTGAAAGAGGGTAAATTTTAGTGTCAAATATTCATGAAAAGGTGAATATTAGGACTTTTGAATTTGGCAAATTTTATACCACCACATTAGTATGCATGCATTCACCAAAATTTTACAGTGGCCTAAAAGCTAATATAATTTCACCTTCGTTTCACAAGGACCGATCGGGTGTTAGTATATATTCCTCCTTCATGTTATAAAATTATAATATATATAGGATTAATTTTCCATAATATAGTCATATTATTTACATTATAAGCATGTGAAAAATCCAAAAGTATAAGACTGTAAGTTTCTAAGGATCTCAGAAAGAGAGAAAGGAATCAAGAGGTAAGAGAAAAAGAGAACTCCATCTATGGATTGAAAATGCTTTGAAAGTTAACTGAAAAGTAACCAGCTTATTTTTGTTATCGTCCGATAATAAATTTCCCCGATGATAGAAGACAAGAAAATGTGCAAAGTCGAACAAAGAATAGAAAATGTTACCAACCGAAACATGTATATGTGTTACCAGATGGTAAATGAAGTTTAACTATGCTACTGAATCAAGAGCAAGATTTTCTATTATCACATGTAGCTTTCTTTATCATTCGAATGTTTGGTTGTGTTGCCATTTCAAAGTATACCATACTTATCAACCGATAACATGTCAGTACATCGCAATTTTCAAGTTGGTAATAAAAATTCTGTTCCCTCCACCATTTAAAAACTCATTCCTTTCTGCCATCGGCCATGAAACCCATTTCCATACATTTTTACAAGTGTGAATGGATTTTTCCCCGCATTCATCACCCATTATATAATATTTTTTGGGGGTCTTAAATGAACTCCCCACTTCTAAATGAGATTGTTGGCTCACCAAATCATCATGCACCCTTCGAATGGCCAAAATGTGAACAAGAAGGTCGGTGTGATTGGGACACATGGGATCACCTCTCAATGTCGTGGACTTGGGCTCAAGGTGAACCTCTAGAGAAGGCCGACATCCTCTTCCTAAACCAAGTGTTGTTCTATTCCTAGTGAAATAAAATGGTTATCTGTAGACCTATGCTAACATTTTCATGGGTTTAAGGGAAAGAGATTTGAAAGAAATGAAACTATACTAGGATGGTGATGTACCAAATAAAGGGTGTTACTAAACTCAAGAAGGGATAACTTCAAGAGGGCGTGTACACCACAAGTCAAATTTACCTACTACAACTTGTAGAGGGTACATAATACCATGTATCAGGAAACACACATCCCCTTTGTTAAACTCAATCATAAAAACAAGTTATCAGCTCTTCAAATGAAGAAGGATGAACTGAGAGAAGGGGTGAAAAAGCACCAAAACTCAACCGCATGCAATGCTACACCGCTTGATAATCCCGTAACTCCAAGAAACTTCAATTGGGAAACATGAAATCGCACAATGCACCTACAAGTATGAGAAAAGTCACAAATAAGTATAGTAAGGATGAAAGGACCGACATTAGCCAAAAATCACACACTTTTATTACTTCAACAACGTGCACAATGTGTCATACATTTAAAAGAGGTAATGGTTACCATTACAATCTTGGAAAAAGGCTTGAAAGTTCCCTCAACATACATGAACAATCTAAGTGTAAGAAAGAGGATTCTCTGAAAAACACGCATTTACTTTCCTAAGATGTCTAATCTGTCCAACCTATTGGAATGAGTTTCCAACTTACATTTATAGAAGAAGTTGAGAGAGAGGATAGGATTCATAAATTCCTTCCTAAATCAAGGAACATGTCAGATTATTAAAGTTGGTCAACCACTGAGAAGGTTCCATCATGTGTCATGTTAATGCCAAGTTTGACTCATTCTTCTTAATTAATTAAAATAATATTTAAATAAAATATTTTAATAATAATAATAAATATTATTTAATTAAAATTAATATTAAAAACATTAATGGTGGGACCCCTTTAGGATTGATTTGCAGTGAAGGGGGAGTCCATGTAAATGGGTCAAAAAAGAACCAACTCGGTGGTTGGCTCACCGAGCCAACTCACTAAGTCATTTTATCACGAGCCTCCCATCCTGCATCGAGCTCCTCTTGTTTGGCTTGGTCTTGCAACATGAATCTTTTACACGAGCTCTTCATAGGTGAGTTCCACACTATCAAACCTAACTTTTTCCATGAATTATCTCAACTTCCATGTCGATCTCTTCATGAGATAACTTTCATCTGAGTGAAATGAGCTCTCTTTCTCCCTACTCGGTTCTCCATTAGTCGACCTATGCACAAATACTGACTTATCTTAATCTTATCTTTACAATATTGTGCCAATCTTCAACATGGCTCCATGAATGTGTTGAGTTCCTCTTCTCTCACATACGTATCACTTAACCATGCCTAGACTCTCCCGAGGCTACTGAGTGCCATCAAATTTCACCATGTTTTATATTAAATTGGCTCTTCCTCATTACAAGTTTCAAATTTTGATCGATGATGGTCAAGCTCCCCTTCATCCTCTCGTTGAGTCATGAGTTTTCCTGCAATATACTGAGCCAACTTGATTTTAACTAAACTCACCTCCGACCCCACTGTTGGCTTGAGCGAGTTTGATCCATGACTTGTCAACACTAGATGAGTTCGACATGGGTCGGGTTTAGCTTCGGAGACCCTAGCACTCACCATGTTTGAGATCGACTGACTCAGGCTTTCAAATCACATGGTGATTAATGAGCCCATCATCCCATCCCAATTTACGAGCCTGTGTTCATTTGAACAAGCCCCTAAACAAACTCGAACTAGCCTTGTATGCAAGATTTCCAACACCATGTAGAGTCCATCGAGCTCGTTACCTCGAGTCATATCTTCCAATCTCCTCCGCAATGATGGAAATCAACATCCTTCCACAAGATCTGAGTGTAACCTCACCGTCTGTGATCTTGTATTAGTCGAGATACTTTATGGCTCGATCACTTATTCACATGAACTCTGCAACATATTTTCCATGTACTCAATGTCGCTCTAATCCTTGGCTTGATTCATTCTACTGAAAGTTAGCTACATAAATCTCGTAAACCATGCCATATGATATCACCAGCCTTCTGCAGGTCCCCTCAAAGAAAAAGTTCGATCTAAAATGAGCTTATAGTGTAGATCTCGTTTAAGATTAAAATGACTTGGCTGAGCCTCTTTCTGGGCCGCTCAATGTCACATACCTCTTCCAGCTCCTCGTATCACCTCTTCCTTTCATGTGCATGGACCCATCATGATCTCACATTCAACCTTGAATGGCTGAGTTCCTTCCTCCCTTGGAAATAATGCTCGACCAGTTTCTCATTCACATGCCTCTTAATGGCTCATGTCTTTGTTCGATCTCCTTAGTTGTTTCCACATAGAACCTGCACATACTGCGACCCACGTGCATTGTTCGGTGAGCATATAGGACATCCCACGATATGTATTGAATGATCTCACGGTTTTAAGAAAAACTCTTCTCCAACCGAAGTCCTCTCAGTATTATATCTCGCCAACTACCTAAAAAAGCTTCTCGTGCCACTTATCTTCCAATTTATCATGACGAATCGGTGATATACTCTTACCTTCACAATTGTGACTCTTTGGGTGAGCTCCATCACATTCCCCATTTTTTCGGTCCCCATTTATTAGCTCACCAATGTAGGGATCAATTTTTCGCTTACCATGATGATTTACTCCGCCATGGCTATTCCATCTCGGGGATCTCAAACTTTATTTTTCCATGTCAAGCTTGACATGCCTTTCATTCCTTAAAGCTCGTTTGTCTCGAGGTGGTGGGGACACCTGACTTTGGAGCCAGCTTACTAACACACTAACTTGGCATGTTGGCCTCCAATTCCTAGCAATTTCTCTAGCTTGCGGGATCACTATGAGCCCTTTCCTGGGCTTGGAATTTACCTTCTCATGTTCAGTTTTGTGCCAAGCTACACCCAGATCTCCACAACTTGTTACCTCGGTGCAACTTTGATTTTATTCCTAAACGCATGCATCGATGATAAAATTTGTGAGTCAGAACTCAAACCTATCGTGATCAAGATTTAATTTCTAATTGAACTCACCTAATTATTCCTCCATGAAATAATCTCATGGAGCTTCCAAACCAGCTCACCGAGTCATTTAAGGATTTGGCCCTCTCAACACTCTTCATGAAAAAATTATTCCATGCACTCGAGAACATGTCATGTACTAAGCTAATCCACTCAAATGTCTTTTTCATTTTCCAAGCTCATCGCATTTAATCAAGCCACTCATCCTGCTTTGAGATCCTCATAACCTCCCCATTGGCTCACGTAAAGCAAGCTCTTCATCAGGCCTCTATATGTAAATAAACCTATTTCTTGGTAGTGATCCTTCCACCATTTGATTTCTCAAACTCAAACTCACTCTAACACAACTAGCTCTCCATTACACCCTAACTCATGAGTCATTACCTCATCAAATCTCTTAGACTCGAACGATGTCTAATTTTGGAGCCACTTAACTCAGGTTCTTTTTAAGCTCCTTAATGTGTGTTTTGCTATCCAAACTAATCTCCGATCTCATGTCATGTGAACTATGAATGTATTGGTAACAAAACCCTCAACACGCCTACTCAAGCTCGCCCTTTACCCACATTTACGTGACTCGAATTTTTTTTTCAATGTTGGGCTCTCGCACGAGCCAGCTTGAGTTGAGATCCAATGATAAATGACCGAAGTTCTTAACCATGCTAACACCGAATTTCCACCGAAGTGAGCTTCCTAGCTATGCAATTTATTAATTATTTTAATTTCTTTATCTCCGTGATGAATGAACGTGAGTTCCTAGGACCAATGTCAAGTTTTCAGAAAATAGATTTCATTGTCCAATTTGCAATGTATGCAAAATCGGGACAATGAGTGTGAAGAAGAAAAAAACCAAGATTTGTATGCTTGAGGAAGAAAGTCTAGTTGAGAAGCCCGAGTGAATAAGGTATGCGCCAAGTAACCTGAATTTAAAATGAGCCACTCGATGATCAAAATAACATTACTGTAGGGTATGAATCAAAATATGTTGAACACTAAAACTATTTAAGGCAATTTGATCATATAGACAAGAATAAGCCATTATCCTGACTAGGAATGATCCTTAAAATGCAAAGTAAGGGTAAATTGGTTGCTTAAACCTACTTGTTGGATGAATATATGAAGTATAATGCTTTTTTCTACATAAAAGAGGATTTTTTTGAATGTTATAAATTGAAAAGAAAACTTCTAAGGGATTTATCTAAAAGTGTATGTTTTTCAAATGAGCCCTTAGTGACCAAAAAGTGTAATTTTGAATTTCAAAATTAAAAGTGCAAAGAATTAGTGAAAACAAAGTGGTTTTGTTAGACATGTAAAAACTAAAAATAACCTCAAAGTAATTTGAAAATAGAGTGTTATGCTCAAGATATAAAAATAATAATAATTTGAAAATTTAGAGCCCTAGAAAGTGACTCCAAGGGGTAGTACCCACCATGAAACCCTAGGAAAAAATTTGCAGTATAATATTTATGGTAGGTGATAGATGAAAATCAAGTGTGAATATGAAGGTAAGATGTATATATGAACCCTAATAAAACTAGGGTTTTGGTGTTGAGAAGAATAAATATGATGAAGAGAATGTAAGGGACAGGTTCACCAAATTATTTAATTAAATTTATATCTAAGATAAGGGCACTACTGATTAAATAGATATAACAAAAAACAATAAATATTAATCAAAGTAAATACAAGAAAAAGTGATATATATGGTTTAGATAGTTATTCAACTCTTGTATATGTAGGTCTAAATTCGATTCTAGATTGGATACTAACTGAAAGGGCTAATTATGGGATGTCTAAGATTTGTTTCATTCTAGAAAGTGATGATATTAGGGATAAGAACGCATATAAGGGGACATGGCCTCCATGTACTTACATATATTATGGCACTCGGTTTCTACATAAGTACTCAAGATAATAGCTTCTTCTATATCACTTAGTATCACCCTTGTTCATCAGTAGGTCGCATCATATTCATTGTGTCACACATGTAACCTTCAAAATAAACCCTAGATATGAGCTATTGGAAAAAATAATTTGTCAGTAAGGAAAAATTAGTGAGTTTTCACCAATTCTTTCGGGACTTAAGTCCTCCTCGTAATGGTGATTCTCTCATTTATCAATCAGAAAACACAAAGCCAGATGGCCATGAAGCTAAGGATCACACAAGAATATTCCACTAAACCTATGGAAAATTGCTTGCACTTAGTGTAAAGATAAGAATTTTCTTGGTGAAAGGAGGTAGAGGGTAGGGAATATAGTGAAGGATGGTTAACTTCATGGGATAAGGCACTTACAAATTTTCACATAATTAACCAGAGTAAATCTACAATCAATTAGAGGAATTCAATTTGAGAACAAGATAATACTAACAAACCATAGACACAAAATTCTATTGATTTATTTATCAAAGGCATCAAGTCCTTTCTTGGTTTTACAAGATCATCATGCTTACAAAGTTGAGTATGTAAGGAATAGAGGAACCATATACAAAGAGGAAATGTAATAAAGTAATATTTTTCTTGTATTTAGTAGTGCAAAGCTATCTACTAATAACTCATAATTGATAACCCTTTGGAATGGAGAGGCCATTCCAATTTATAGAATTAAAAAATGTCTTTTCATCTCCCCCAACATGAATTTTCACCTTCTCTCATCACTTATGACCTTTCATGTTCCTAGAAACAAAAATGATCCTTTTTATTATTAATTGAAAAAAGAACTCTTACAATGTTAAACTAAAGGTCACTTAAGTGAATAAGACAAAATAGTGAAAAGTACCTCCTTAATGAAGAATTAGAACATGGAGAGAGAATAAAGGAGGAAGGAAGAAGAGAAGAGATGATCACTCCGATGAAGACAAAGCATTTACCGATGAAGAACCTGATCATAGGAACCTTGGGGAACTCTCCTAGAAATATTTCTTCACCCTTGAATTCTTTATCTTGAAATGGGACACATTAGGTGCCATTTATCCATGTGTGGGATGTGAAAAAACTCAAAGCATTGATCCAAGTTTGAATAATGTTACCGATGGTATCACATTGGCTAAACCAAACCTATTGATCCTTCACAATATTAGATATTTAACTTATAATCTGTGAGAGACTCCAAGGTATCTTCGTTAACCGAAGAGGGATATCCCACCTCTTTTTGACCAATTCCTCAAGGATTTTAGGATCCCTTAAATTGATGAATTTTCTTTTGATTGGGCATGTAAGCAAGCTCAGCACTATTTCGATACTTTATAAAATATGGAATGTTTACCCCTCACATTGGTTAAACCAAATCTGATGTTCCTTCATATTAGATATTGAACTTCTAATCTTTGTAAGAGACTCTAAGGTATATTTGTTAACCGAAGAGGGATCTCTCGCCTCTTTTTTATGAATTCCTCGAAGGATTTTAGGATCCCTTAAATTGGTGAATTTTCATTGATGGGGTGACCAAGATTCCGCACAATATTTCGATACTTTATAAAATATGCGATGTTTACCCTCACAAGAATCAAGATCAGAGATAACATCATTCAACATGTCATACCAAGTACTCATCGTGCAAGACCAAATAAGAGACAAGTTATCGGTCATGAAAGTGAACACATTTTTACTCACCAAGGAATGGGAATATAGATTTATCATTTAGACACCAATGGAAACAAATTGACTAATGAAATTTTTTGTTATCAATTTCGTCCTTGGTCATTTTCACTTTATAAGTTGTGGTGAGGGAAAATTTGAACAATGAGAGAATCTCTAGCAATAATTCCTTTCCTTTCTCAAGAATATTATCATCCCACTAATCATTATCCCTTCCTCCATTGTATAACCTTGAGATTTTTTTATGTTTTCAGGTTAAAGATACAAATATGAATGATGGCTTATGTAGAGGAGGAGGTATTGTACTAGGATCCAAGAATGATTGCACATAAGCAAAGTGAGATTTCTCACGTGCTCCTCTAAATACTCTATTGTTTGTTTATATTCATTATTTTGAGAAAGCATGCAGCAAAAATTCCTTCGAATAGATGTGCATCACCTTTGTGTGTGGCTTGACCCAAAGAAATCCTTGTCATTTTGTAATCATCCTGATTCATCTCTTCCATAGGTTTTACAACCTTTGCAAGGAAACCTCTACATATCGAGAACTGTAAGCCCCACTGAAGAAATGAGAGGTTACTTGTGCCTTATTTCCTTGATTTGGTTTTCATGATTTTTGAGATAGCCTCAAAATTAGGTGTTGTGGCATGTCAGTATTGTCTTCGAATCACTTCCAAGAAACTCTTGAATCCAATGGAAGTTTTATGTCAGTGGTGGGATCAATTTCAAGCATAGGTGCACAATAGGGAATTACATCTTGCACATGGTGGGATGAATCAGATGCTAAAGAAGATAAACTTGGGAGCCAACAAAGAACTAGAGACTGTGAAGGGTCAATTTCACCTTGCTCAAGAGTTTAAATGGGGTATTCAATGACCTTAGCCTTCTTGCAAAGCCTCTTAGGGTGAGATTATTCAATGTTCTCTTCCTCCACAACCTTTCTCTTCAAGGGTTCTTCTGAATGAGATGAGCTCATGGTATTCTTGAATGCCTTCAGAGAAGAAGTGTGAGATATCTAGCTTTTGATGGATGTTATCACTAATAATCTACTCCCAATTTATCACTTGGTTCCCTTCAGAGCAAAAATAATGAATCGATCCGTCCAATCCTGAAATTTTATTATTGTTTCCTCTCCCATCACCCTTATTAGTAGGAAAATGGCATCTGAATAACCTTCATGGAATTCACTTTTGGGAAATCTCTGGGAACATGAGAAGTATTTCTTCCTTTCTTGATCCATGAACCTAGTGTTAGACCTTACAAATAGGAATTAATATTCACCCACTCTTGTGATGCAAATTCATGGGTAATGATGACAATGCTATTGCTAGTGGGAATTTTTAGACATTAAGAGATTCCTTAGGGAGTGATGACTGGTTTGTCACTTTCCGAACTATCTTGGAATCAACTTCGTAGTGTTGGTACAAGAGAGGACTAGTTGAATGCTATAGACCTGACAATGTTGGGTGACCTCTTACCGAGGATATCCCTCTCAATAATATTTTCTTCCACTTTGGTTCACACTCTGCCTCAAGTTAGTATCCTATTTTTCAAGTCTTCCGCATCCATGTGAGTGTCATTAGTGTATCCCACTCTAGGATATACGGTGATAAGGGTTGAAATGGATTCGTAACTAAATAATTTAATTTCATATTGTCAAAAATAATTGAGATAGACCAAAAGGGAGTTGCCATAATTTTCTAAACTCAATTAAAAACATTCTATTTATAACATGCCCTATGTAGGATTCGTTATTTTAATAAGTTTTTACCAATTCTCCCTTTTCGATGTTTCTTACTCATTCAAGTGTTGAAAATTATGAGGATTCTATATTTTTGGAAACTTTCTATTTTTAGACGTGCACAACCATGTACACCTACTATTTTGAGAAAGGGCACTTACATGTGTTGGTTCATGTTTCTGAAACGAAAAAAGTGTCATTTTTTTTGTTTTCCTCTAAGTTTCTCTGCTCCAAGTTTTAAGGTTTTCCATCCGTCGGATCTTCATAAATCAAAAGGAAAATTTAGGGTTTGAAATTTTCATATATATTTTTAAATAATATAGAGAATTAATGTATTTTATTTTACAACCATCTCAAAGGCGTTTTGGAGAGGAATGCACTAACAAAATTTTGTTAGAAATAAGCGCATGGTTGAGGAGTTATGAAAAATTCTTTGTTTTTCAAGATATAGAGGTCTAGTGAAATTGGGAAGCATATCTGGTTTAAAATGGAGGTTGTGAGGGTATTTCAGCATCACTTTTTTAAAAAAATGACTAATTATATTAGAGATGTGGAGAATTAATTTGATTTATGTGAGTTTTTTAACCCAAATTTGATCACAACCATCTAACCAGTGGTTGGAAAAGCTGCATGGTTAGAAGAGGTCACACTTTGTATCCCCATGTACCCTCTATCCCTTGGGGGACATTGGGGACACATGAGGTGAAAACTAAAGGACTTGGGTTTAAGAGTGGGTTGGGAATGAGTTCCAGAGGGTCGAGAAGAGGTTCTATGGTGAACACAAGCTGAATAGAGAAGGGTGATAGAAATTTTGTGTCCCCTATATCCCATATGTCCCTTGGGAGATAATGGGGAAAAATGAGGTGAAAAGGTGTGACCGTGGTCAACCATCATGAAAGGGGGAAAGTGGTAGAGTGAAGTTGTGTAACCTAGGGGTAGAAGTGGTGAGGAGTAAGTGAAAAAAATTTGGCATGACAAGGGGGTCAAAATTTTGTGTCACCTTGTACCCTTTGTCCCTTTTGGGAAAATGGAGACAAATGAGGTGAAAAATTATGACTTGTTCACTTGCGGAAAGTCGGGATTACTTACCATGTCTAAATCGAGACATCGAGATTGATGTTTTCAACCGCAGAGTATATGAAAGTGTTTTGGGGTCAAACCTTGTATTATTTTGACTCCAAAATACTTAGTGAGACCATTTGAACTATTATTGAGAATTAATTATTCATGTAATTTCAAATTTATGGTATATTCCATATTTGGTTGAAAGGAACATCTACTCATGTCATCCGAATTACCTCAGAAACCTTTGCATCTTGGAACAAATTTCATGTTTATATATTATAAAAGATTCCAATAGATTTCCAATAACTATTTTTTTACCTCCTAACTCCATCTAGAACTCTTGGAATCATCCAAGAAGTCATTTTTCATCATTTGGAGCTTCAATTCCTTACACTAATAATCACTTGATTTTGCACAAGTTGTTCATGAACCAAATTTTATTCACAAAATTTTCCTAAACCATCTTGAAAATATTAAATGTTCTCTAAAATCACCCTCGATGCTTTTCATTTTCCCAATATACTTCCAAAGGGTGTTTATCATCGCTGGGTTTGAGTCATATTCCACATCACTAGGCAGGTCATCTCACTTAGGTGAGGTCATAGGTCTAGGTTTCATTTTAGGGTCATTATGATACTACCTTATGTTTCAAGTGTGTTAGTGTGTCATATGTGTCATTGGGAGTTACTTTCCTATTCTGGTAATGTAACTCCCCATCTCCACTTGAGAGGTCATCATTACAACACTGGGGGTTACTAAACACCCTCTATATGTACACCCCCACATCTATGAAATTAGTGTGAGATTTTTGGCCTAACTGTGCTCTTACCAATTTTCAAATCTTTTCGTGAACTTTGGTTAATTCTCACTCTTTCATGGGACCTCGTAACATTTCCATTTGCAGACTTCCATCGATGTTCACACTATCCCTCATGATCCTCGTGCTTCATGTTTTCACGTTCTCCTCATGGTATCAGAGTGCACATTGTGTGGATCCATAAACTCTATGGTTTTCATGTTTTTAGCTTTTCACCTTATGATATACATGTCTCACATGCGTTCTTTGTAACTTGCTATTCGTATGTTCTATTCTCGTGCATTGATTTAGGTTTAAAACCTTGTTTGTGGTTTCCGGTTGTGTGTTTGTGTGCTGATGCTCTCCAAGGTTTATATGTAGTTTAGGTGTCTTAGTTTTCATTTCGTAGGTTACAAATCAGATTTTGTGTTGGTTTTTTTGAGTTTTAAACATTGTTTTTTAGGCCTAACTCGACTCTAGCTCGCCGAGATGGGAACCTAGCTAGCTCCCCCATCTCACCCTCATGACTCTACCCAACTCTCCTTACAAATCTCGAGATCGATATATTTCCTAAGCATTTTTTTGGGATTTTCTTTGACCGATCATCCTCCTTGGTTTTTTATTTTGGATCGTACCTTACGATCAACTCATTTTTGGATTCTACTCGCCATGCTCATGTATCTTTGTTCCACCGTGCATTCTAGGCACGTTCATTTTCTTTGGGTTACTTACTAACTCATCCTTGGAATCATGCTCAAACCTATGCTCGTACTCTTGGTTATGCTTCATGTTCTATTCATTCAGTAACTCCCAATTCAGCTATGGATTCGCGGTGGATTTTCCATCTATGCATTGAGTGGAATTATACCCTACATTGGTTGTATTTTTAATCGCTTGTGCAATCGTTCGTGCCTTATACATTGTTAACTCAGTTCTATTTTTGCATCCATTGCCCGCTTCACCTCGCTCGTGCTTCCACATTTGACTTCTACCCCTCTATTGGTTCGATCTCACCCTTCATCTGTGCGTCACTTTTTCTCATGGAAATGTGTTTTTCTTTGTTTTCTTTGTCTGCCTCACCATTTAGTGCTTTGACCTCCTCTCGTAGGTTTCCTTTATTTATGTCGACCTTGTCAGCTGTCACCATGGAACAACTCATTCTAGCTTGGTGACTTCAACATGTGTTCAACTTGAGCTCCATCCTCTACGCAGTGACTACCCTTGTGTGGGATCCTCCTCGACGTAACTCCCAACACGGTTCACCTATCCTCCTAGTGCATTCACTACTAATCGATCAGCGTGAACCTCCTAACTTGGCATTTTCAATGGTGATCCCACTCACTGGAAACTCTACCACCTCAACTCGGTATACATCCAAAGCTCGGCTCACCGAGTCATCATTGCACCAACTCCCCTGCACCAAGCTATCTTGGCTAAAGCTCGCCGATATTTCTTGTCCTCTTGATCCCTTTCGCAAATGATACTCCCTAGACCCCTCCTTTGATTTTTTCATTTTTTCTCCTTTCTTACACATCAGACACCATCAGTAAAGTAAACAATTAATAAAAAATTACTTATAATAAGGGGGCATATTTTTCTGGCTCGCATATAGGGTTATTGGGCTTTTCGGGCCACTTTTATAGATCATGCATCAGTAGTGCTCCTATTCACCGTAGCTAGTGGACACATTTACCAAAACCTTGTGGAAAGAGAACCTTATCTTTCCATTATGAGATTCATTTTCTCTCACGTTGATAAATGTACCCAGACGTACTCCAAAATCAGTATGTACTACACCACCATAAAGATGTTACAAATGCCCCAATGATGATTAAGATCTCTTCGCAAGGTGTTCGGAATCCAGAAAGCTTGTTGAGTATACATTTGCATCCCAAAATCCTTGTCTAGCCTCTACACGTTTTGTCCTAGCCTTTTCTCTCTTTTTCCTCCTTGTTTTGTTGTTATTTACATGACCGCCTCCGCTGCTTATGGCGGCGGTCCTCAGAATCACCTCAGCCCAGGGGGCAATGTCCAGAATCGCCACCTGTGCCATGGTGGCGGCGGTCTCAGAATCGCCGCCTCTACGCAGTGGTGTGGCGGTCCTACGCGCTTTCCAGAATGTTCCGACGATCGCGTCAAGTGTGAAAATTCAATTTTCACTTGCATTTCTCAACCACTAAAGCTTGTATTTATGTTTTTCCGACCGAACAAAGTTGATTTATCTTTGCTTAATGGTGGAGAGTTCAATTTGAACTTGCCTTCTACTCATTAAGTAAATGCTATAAATATGTAGCTTGTTTACAAGTAAATGGTCTTGGTTCTTTGGTCTAGAGTCTTCATTCTTGAATTTCAGTCTTCAATACTCAGCCCTAGATTTATTTTATGAATCATTTTATCTTTAGCATGGATTAGAATTTTGAGTATTTAGTTATGCCTCATCGTACACCGACAACGATCCCGCTAGGAATCGTATAGGCCAAGCTCTTCTCTTGTGCCATCCTCTCCTACTTGTACTTCGTTGTATTTCTCTCAAGCTGCTATTATTCATTGTTTGAGTACCGTTGTTTATCATTTTGTTTTATCATCACTGCAAACCCCGCTAGGAATCGCATAGGCCAAGCCGCTTCACTTGCGCCATCCCTCTCCTACTTGTGCTTTGGCCATTTTACTTCAAAGTAATTGTCATCCTAGTTCCTTCTCTTGCTCGATGTTGTCATACTCCTACTCTTTCTCGGATTCACGGAACATGCAAGAACGAAGAGATCACTCGAGGGGACAAGCTACAACACAACCGGATTTGCCTCGCTCAAGAAACTCCGTGTTTAAATCGTCAAAGTTATTATCAAATAGAGTAGTGAATCATTTTATTTCGCTTAAAGCTCGCTTTCAATATTCCGGGAAGTCATGGGGAATGATAGTTTCGAGAAACTATGATTTGTTCCTCACTTCGAGGTAGGATCAATGTTTTCAATTAAGTTAATTAGCTATCTTTTATTTAGATTCACACATTCGCATTGTGTGAATAACCACACCGGTTATCTCACTTGTTTAGTTTTAGTATAAAAGTAGTTTAATTGTTGCTTGTAATTATAATGTTTCAATCATATATTTTGTTTAGATTAGTTTCCTTTCAAAGAGTAGTATAAATTGTTATTTTCAGCTTAAGTTAATTTGGAGATTCCATAACTAGATTAAACGCTTAAATTCTAGTTAGAGGGTAAATCACTAGGGAATTTATGCTACCCGCTCATAGCCTCTAAATCTCCCTTTTTCACTTTTAGCTACCATGAGATCAAACTACCGATCTTAGTCACCGATCCTCCCATGGTTAGCCATAAGAAAGTTGCTTGCCGATTCTCATCCTCGCCAGTAGCTTTTCTATCATGTAAAATCGACCATAATCCCTACTGTGACTTCATCTAAGTCACCCGCATTTCAAACCACCAATCTCGTGCACGACCTCGGGAGGTCGGGTACGGGAAGGTCACTTGTCGATTATCATCCTCGCATGTCACTTTCCCATCGCATACAAAATTGGTGAACCCGACGTGAAACTTACACCGCTTCACCTCTCTCTCGAGAAGTTTCATCTTATCCAAATCACCTTGCTCCTTCCCATTATTCTCGCAGTATTCATATACCCCCCGAATATGTCGGATTCGATGCATATGGCGTGACTTCTCCTCCGGGTCTTGAGGCATATTATGCCCAACAGAATAGACAGTCATCACCCTCACTCTCAATGTGGGGCGACAACTATTCAACTAGTCAGTTGTCAACGCAAACTCCAAGGACTAGATATAACTCGTCCTTCCAAGCAGAGGGGTTGGAACAACTCACTCAAACACAAACAGAGCCTTCAGGCTCAAACAATATGACATTTACTGGAGAATCTGTTTCATCTCCTCAGATGCTACTTAGACCACATATTAGTAGACAATCAGACCCATACTCGGTTCTAGATGACGAGTACTCAATACGTTATCCTAGGAGTGAACAACGCTCCACGGGTATGTACCCACCTGTAGGAGGTTTGCAAATACAGCCCGAGTCCTCTCCTCAAGAAAATACCTCTATGCCATCACGTATAGAAAATACTCTCAGAGATGCTTGGCAAGATAAAGAATCAGTTCATGACAGGCTATCACATGCCTATACAACACTGTGGTATACAACAAACGCCACCAAGGCATCGATATCGTGACTTCACCAAACGAAGTCATTTCAACTCTAATAGAAAAGGTTAGAGGATTAGAACTTGCCCAAGTGAATCAAAATTCAAAATTCATACAAACAGGAGTTCCAATCCTCCGCACCATCCTAGCCAAGTATATCTCCTCACAGGGAGTAGGCACGTTAGGTATGACTCCTCTCGTATTCACAACAAGTGCCAACTAGACCCACTATCGCTAGCACATTCCTCCCGGTCCGCACAGAGCAATCCATTCCCCGGATAAGTACCCTTTGTACTTAAACATGTACTCCAAATCGCCACAAGGGGATATGTACTCATCCCTGGCATGTTTACTCAAATGCAGGATCGCCTTATGCCCCCGCCAACGCATACGCACGTTACGCCATATCAACAACCCATTCCGCCACCGCCTCCTCAACAGCACCATCAATGGTTGAGATGTATGCGATAGGGACTTATTCGTAATATCTAAAGGAACCCTTAGACTTCACCATACGAAGCGCCATGCTTCCAAGACCTCTCCCCGATTTTCCCAAGTTCAAGGGTGAGGGAGATCCAAATGCGCATATCAAAGCTTACGCTACACCATACGAGAATTACTTCCTTGGGATGGGGTTGTTCATAAAATATTTCCCAAAACCTTGGAAGGCATCGCTCTTAATTGGTATTATAGAATACCCAAGCTTCCATACATTCGTTTAAACAACTCATGTCGAATTCATCAAAGCCTTTGACATGAACAAACTATTGAGAACAGAATCGGGAATTCTTGCATATCAAACAAGAACACAATGAATCTGTCGCCCATTTCATCCAGAGGTGGCGTACAGTTCTTTATTCATCAACAAGTGCTCCAAACATGGATCAGATGGAACTATGCGATTTATTCCTTCATTCTCTCAGCAGAGAGGTGAAGGAAGAAGTCCAGAAGTTCCCACTAAGAACTTACGATGAAGTACTTGAGAGCGCTCTTCGAATAGATCAAGCAGCGATAGATAGTGGCCGTAAGACATATGGAACAAATGGGAAAGTAATCACTCCTAATCAAAACACTATGACCTATCCTAATGCCGGGAATACCGATCAAGGACCCAAGATCCTTAATGAAAACCATGGGGTTACAATAGATGGAGTCACTGATCAAGTCAAAGGACCAAATATTGTGAACACCCTGGCACCTGCTAACAATCAACGCAATAATAACTTCACTCCAGCGATCAATATGGTGGATTCTAATCATCCTCCACAATAGCAAATCCAGGCACAAGTCCTTTCTCGGGGCCCGATGGATATCAAAACCAAAGCCAAAGGCCACAACCTCGAAATTTCAACTATAACAACCAATGAAACCCAATCGAACTTTGGGCCACAACATGATTCAAATCGACGACCACTTAACTATAATCCCAATCTATATTGTGGTTTCCATTAAAATCGAGGTCATGACACTAGGGCTTGCCATGACTACAATAAATTCATGCAATGCTTGCCAGAAGAACAAAAACAACTTTTCATAGATATGTTCTTGGTGATCCTGCGTCACCAGCACCAAATACTTTTGCAGGGGTAGTTTCCCCTCAAAATGCACCTCTCAAGATCTTCAATGATCCTTTCCCAAATCATTATAACAATAACAGGTTAGATCCAAATGGGAAAAACAAAGGTATCATAATAAGAAATAACAATCAAGACGCCTCAACTCCTGACAACTCTCAGATTGCTCCTAACCTAAGTTCAAATGGTAATACAAAAATCTTGGGATTAGTTGAGCTAGAGGTTGAGTGTGAAATTAATGCAACAACTCGGACAAAGGAGTATGTTTCACAACCCCTACCCGATATTTTCTCCACACGAGATGAAGTTCCTACAAATGCTAAACCGGTAGGATCCTATGATTTAATATACGAGGTGGCAAAGACAAATAAAGATAAGTCAATTTCTGTGGAAACAGTCTCCACTAAAACCACACAAATAGAATTATGAAAATCTTGGAGAATGACGAACCAATCTTTCTCCCATTTGAACCTCAAGGAATGGGTAGTCTTCTCGATATAGCATCTCTTCCTCCGATGACCTAAATCTAGATATAAACATGATAGAATTAATAAACGAAGAAGGGAAATTTAAAATCAAACGATGCCTATCAAAACCATCTCTAGGCACTACCCTATTCTAAAGTCTAGCTTCGACCCATGCGTGTCTAAAGCTAAGTTTTCCCTATCCATGGGGCAAGACCTCATCATTAACACAATGCTCACTATGAGAGAGAAGGTCGAGCAGCATAGTCATGCTCACCCACATGTCATCTCTCAAAAACATGACAAAGAGGTACGCGAATGCCTCTTTCAGAAAAATGTTTTTAATAATGGGACATATAAACCTCTGGGCAAGGGTTGTAAGTTCAAACCTAGAATGGTAGGCCCTCGTCAAGAAAATGAAAAATTTGAGGATAATGGTTCTCCGCTGTGTACTTCTAGGGGTGAAGAATTCGATATTCGTCAACTTTCTTCACCTTAGACATCATGACATATGGTTCCACCTGCATTTTCATATGTACATGGTTGCAGTTGCATTACATTAGTAATTTAGTTGGTTCATTTTGTTCACTCGTTTCATAAATATTGTAGTCCAGGAACTTACTCTTAAGTAATCTGTTACAAATTTCTAAAGATATTGGCAAAAATATTCAAATCACATCTCTTCAAACATCATCAAGTACTTTCAAATCTTCTCATCAAGTTTGACAGACAAACATTGACGGAAACCATACCAAGACCTGCATACTTGGCTTTGCTTGTTCTTTCTACTAGGTAAAGTTGTCCTCGCTACGGCCTGCGTTCTAAAAGCTTCTTGGTGTCACATCTATCCCTCTTAAAATCTCTGAACGAAAGGATATCCCAAAGTCATAGATCAAAATGTCAAAATCAAATGCAATCAAAAGCACCAAGCAAACAAAATATTTTATTTTACACACTTCTTTACCCCATCAACCTTCGGTGATAAGACCACATCTCTTACTCGGTGATGTAAGGTTGGGAAAGGAAAGAAGTGCCCTTACTCACCCGTATCTTGCCTTTGGGTGACAAACCCATGCTTCTTACTAGTGGCGTGAGGCAAGGTGTGGGGGTCCAAACACACAAACTAACAAATCTTGGTATGCTAAAAGCACAAGTCAAATTCTCGTTAAAAGAAGGCAAATACCCAAACATCTAAATTCCAAAGAGATCAAATCCTCAAAACCAGATTTTGTCAACCAGTTGCCATTTATGAATCTAAGTCTAGATAAACTAAAAAGTAAGTGGCCTTCTAAGCTTGGTAGTAGTTCCAGTAGGGTGGGTGTGTAGGTCCAAATTTCGTTCTTGTTCTTGTTTTGTATGTCTCTCATCATTCCACTCAAATCAAACTCATACAACTTGTGCCCTTCCCAATTCTTCGTGTTGAGCCCTTACATCTTACTAGTCGCATGGATTTGGGATCGGGGCGAGTTCATCTCTTTATCACTACACATTCATCACGCTTTTGCCAACATAAGAAGAAATCACAAACATTGTCTAAAGAGGCCAAAAGTTCAAAACTACAACATGTTCGTCATCACATATCAAGATTGCAAAAGCAAATAAAGTAAAACATTCTCGTTTAACATTTGTTATCACTTGTCATCCATTGCATACATTCTTAAAAGCATGTGAAAGTTGGTGGCATTTCGACACACGGGCATGTCAGGTATAGCCTCTAACTCCCCATTTTGGGACCGCCATACTCGGACCCAACGTTTTATGCCTCTTCATGGCTAAAACGCTTCTCCGAGGGGGCAATATGTACGTACCCAAAATTGTATGTACTGCACCACCGGAAAGATGTTACAAATGCCCCAATGATGATTAAGATCTCTTCGCAAGGTGTTCGGAATCCAGAAAGCTTGTTGAGTATACATTTGCATCCCAAAAATCCTTGTCTAGCCTCTACACGTTTTGTCCTAGCCTTTTCTCTCTTTTTCCTCCTTGTTTTGTTGTTATTTACATGACCGCCTCCGCTGTGGAGGTGGTCTCAGAATCGTCACCTGCACAGGCGGCGGTCTCAGAACCGCCACCACCTGTGGCGGAGGTCTCAGAACGCGCCCGCGCAGTGGCGATGGTCCCTGCACGCGCTTTCTCGAATGTTCCGACGATCGCCAAGCGTGAAAATTCAATTTTCACTCGCATTTCTCAACCACTAAAGCTTGTATTTATGTTTTCGCTGATCGAATAAAGCTGATTTATCTTTGTTTAATGGTGGAGAGTTCAATTTGAACTTGCCTTCTACTCATTGCAAATGCTATAAATATGTAGCTTTCATGGTCCGAAATCTGTCGCGTGGACAAATCTATGGACAGACGAGCCAACAAGGTGTGTAGGGCTTAGCCCTCTTTGAGACAAAGAAGCGAAATCGGGTTTATTGCTATTTCTACTTAGCAGAACCTATGCAAGTCTCATGATTCTTCCTTCGGGGTTGGGATCTCATCCCAAGAGAGTGTTCCAGTGCTGCGAAAAGAAAGGAATGAAAGAGGGAGAAGAGAAAGAACAGATCCGAAGGGAGAAAAGAAATGAATTCCAAAGCAGTAAAGGTCAAGATTTATGTTTTTAGTTTGGCAAGAAACAGAGCCAAACCTACTTGCATAAATAAACAAAGCAATAATGATAAACAAATGACGGAAAAGTAGATATGAATCCAACAGATTAAACACATACAGTATCTAACATAAGGAAGATCTAATGTATAACACAAACTATTGAGCACAAAGTCCGAATAATTGTATTCGTCTTCTTCACATACAAGAAAACTCAAATTCTTTCTCTCCTCACTTCTATTTCTATCTAAAAAATGTTCACCCTGAATACAACAAGTATTCTCATATTTATAGAAGATGAGGGAGAGAGAAGGCAAAATGGAGCCAACCACTTATTTACAAAGATATTTACAAAATATCTAAAATTCATGTTGACTTTGACAACTTGGTGGATGACATCATCCCATGATGCAACATGGATGATGTCATCATTTGTATCAGACAACACATTTTAGACATTTCAAAAGAAAGTCGAGAATAGAGACAAGAAGAAGAAGAAGAAGAAGAAGAAGCTACTCATCATCATCATCCCGCGCCGAAAAGGGGTTGCCTGCTTCTCGATGTCGCCTGTGTGATGATATGTGGAACTGAGCGCAGTATTCCAAAACTTGCTGATCATTGGCCCAAATTGATCCCGTGATGGATCCTCGTGCCGCTTCACCGATCGCTTCGCAAGTCTCCCGCCTGCCTATAAGCTTTTCCGGAGTTTGGAATAATCTTTCCCGCCTCGATAAGGAACCCGGATGAAGTCCCTACAAAGCCAAGAGGTTGTTGATAGATTCAAGTGTCGAATGTGACCTCCGGCCCCGTCCCTCGAGAAGCTATCTCCTCAAAATCCGGATAGTGTCATCGCCTAATCTCAAGGTAAGGGAAGGACCGAGCAACCCTCAGAGTCATGGCAAGAACAACTTTCTCCATTTGATGCATTGCATCCAGGGCCTCTTCCTTTACCTTGTCTATCTTTTCCAAAACGAATTCTAGCTGATCTATCCGATAGTCCAAAGTGGACATAGTTTTGTTGAGGGCCCTTGGATGGCCGAATACTCCGAACTTGACCAGATCTTCGACTGAACAAATAACATTTGCCGGAAGGTCTCGTGGCCGGAGTCTCGGCATGTTCTAGCTCTTCTGATATCGGACCCGCTAATGCTTGGAGTTCCTTATTCGCCTTCTCGATGTTTAGGTATAAACTGGTATACTCGGCGATTACTCTTTCACTATCCTTGAGGATTGGCTCCTCCAAGCAGAAACGGCCATACCTTGCTCGCCGATTTTTGAATACTCATTAATCTTCTCCTGACTGAGCAGCTCAGAGTCTCAAGTGGCGCAGCTTGTGGGAGGTTCACTTCCCATCTTCTCGTAAGGCTTCAAGTGTATTTGTTCTCGCTCCTTAGTAGCCTTTTCTCCTCTTTCGCTTCCCGAAGCTTTTTACAGAGTGCATCAATCATGAAAGAGCTTCCCCTGAGACTTTCGAGGATGTCCCCATGTGACTGGGTCACGGTGAAACTGTCTGAGACAAATCTTCTTTCTCTTTGAGGGGTTGGGGTACGCTATTTCCATGACTCTCTCACCGCAGCACTTTTTGAGAAGCGTGTAACCGGCTTCTATTTCGTGCTCCTTTAGCCGGAATGACCGAAAAGTCCATCTGAGCGATGGGGACTTTCCTCTTTTGTTGGCTTACCGCCGAGAGATCCAAGCTGGTCCTATAAGAAGGACCGAGACAATGGGAGGTAAAGAACTAGAGAAGAGGGGAAAACATGAGAGACACGCTGGCGGCGGATTGAAAGAATAGCCAAGAAATGTCCACGGGAGGAAGGGAAACCGCAACCAGAAGACATAGGAAGGGAAGGGAGCTCTGAGATGAGGGAAGAAATAGAGGAAGACAAATCGGCGAGGGAGGAGAAGATAGATGAAGAAGTGGGGGAAAGGGTAGAAGAAGGGGCAGAGGACACACCAAAGGGGTGGTCGCCCGAGTCACTGAGGAGGGAAGGAAGAGAAGAAGAAGGGGATAAGGGACCTCTCGAAGTTCAGTGATTCCGACATCCCGGGTGGATGGGCGTATAGGACTATCCTCGCACAATTCTTCATCAAGAGTTATGACTTGTTCCGCTCTGAGGGAAGAGGACTTTCGTGGGGCTTCCTCCCGAATGGTGCTAGGTTCACCTTCTCGCACCTTTCCTTTCAGCCGCTTCTTCGACCTTGGAGGTGCGTTACCCAAAGGGGAAGTTGTGAAATCTACCCCAAGGTAGATTAGTCCGCTCATGCGCACCAATGCTCTATTCTCCACATAGTGTCTTTGACCCTCTCCTCAATTGTTTGAGGAGCCTTGTTCCCGCCAATGGACGGGAAGGGCCAATCGTCCCCATCTGTGTCATTATACACCTTATCTACTTCATCTTCCGTGGTCTAGAAGCCTTCGGGGACAATGGCCACTCCGTATTGGATGATTTCCGTCAATGCCAAGCGAGAGTGATCTTTCTTCTCGAGTTCCACCTCATGGAGAACGCCAATGTAAATATCCTCAATTTGAGGGACATGGATCGGATCGAGCTTCACTTTTGGCAGCTTCTTGGGTCCAAGGTAGGCCTGGCCGGGAATTCATGCTTCAAGTTGAGTAGCTCCACTCTGCGAACATTTCCTTCGCCTTATGGTGGGTGGAGCATGTGTATCGCCTACTTTGAGGGGGAAAGGAGTTCCACCCTTCTTTCTTTTCGAGGCACTTCTCTCATGGTATGTGACCACTGCCTGACAGCTTCTAGTAGAATCGCTTTAGGCCAAAGATACCTTGGTAGCCGGTTGGCTCTCCCAAAAATTTGGCAGCCCTCGTATAGGTGAACGTGGGAAATTGGGTGAACAGGCCCCCATTTCTCTTCGATCGCCACTATGTTTTTGGTCAGTCTCATGGCTATGAGTCATGTTTGGCCTCTCGTAGGCGAGATGACATGATAGAAGAATGCATCGTTAACTTTTGCAAAATGTTGGATGCTATTCTCCAGCCTCGGCCTCCGGGTAGTAATCAAATATCTTGGCTCGAGGCCATACTCCGCACTTCGGTTCAGCCTCCGGATAATCCTCTTGCCGATGCCGGCAGCAGTAGACTACATAGGAGTTCATATGGAACACTCTTGTTATGGCGAATCTGTCAGAATCGCCGAGATGGTGCTACTTTATTATTTCACCCCAAAAAAAGGCTTGATCGGGCAAATTCTTATCCATTGTCTCTAGGTACCGCAAAGATCCTCTTATGGAAATAGTGGGCATCCGAAAGCCCGAAGACTCGCCAGAAGGTGATAGATTCACCGAGCTCCTCTCGAGAAATCACTGTGGATAGTCTGAGGCCACCGGGTCACCGCCTTCTTGTTTTTTAGGTAGACCTCATTCATCAACTGCATGCACTGGTCTTCGTTGTCTTCCCAGGCTTTGATGCATTCTCGTTGGCTAACAGCCACGTAGTTCCGGTGATGAGGGATGCCAAGTATCAACTCAAAGTGACGGGCAGTGAGGTTTATGACTGCCTCGCCCTTACTATTCTCGACACATCTTGTGTCTTTGTTGTAACATTGCGCAATCACCATCATGAATTCGTTGTTGACAGTGCTGACGGGGATTCCTCCGGCGAAGTGCAGGGCACTGCCTATTAACTTGTCCATCCATGGACTCTCAGAACTTTTCGAGTCCTAACCGTAACTCATCCATGTCAATGTGACCCACCCGTAGTCTCCGACATCCATACCGCACTCACCGTGATTCGGGCATCCGCACTTCTCTAATATTTGTATTTCATCTCTTCTTTCGTCATCTTAGCCTTTCCTCTTGGTTTGGTGGGCTTCTTGCTGACGAGACATGTGTTCTTTCGAACTCGGCCGCTGATCTACACGAAGAAGAAGTGAGACCCAATCCAAAAAGGTTGAATTAGTCATTTGATCTTCCATTGGAAAGCTAGCAGAAGAAAGAGTTAGAGATTTTAAGGCTCAGGGCGCAGGAAAAATGCAACTGGCAGGCCAAATAGATAAGGCGCACAGAAAAGGAATGTTGCAGAGGTTATACTGGCGCCAAAGGCGCATGGCGCATGGATGAAGCAGGTTGCATTTTATAGCAGGGCGCACAGGAAATGCGTGTTACATTGGGGTTCGGTGCGCCTTTTGGCGCATGGGAAGATTGTGTAACATTAACAAATGGTGCGCCAAAGGCTTTGGGCGCGCGCATGAAGGTTTTACACAACATCATGTCATCAGCAATGGAGGGTGCGCCCGCGCTCGATAGCTTTATACTGCGCGCAGTAAGGCTTGTGTTGCATGAAAGCCGGTGCGCCTTTCGCGCATGAAAGCGGATGTAACATGGAGAGAAGGTGCGCCAAAGGGGTTTAAGGAAGCGGGATTTATACTTCAGTAGATGCAAAAAAGGGCGCGCTTTGAGGGCGCATGAATTCTAACCGGCAAAGCAGACGGAAGGGCGCGCGCTTTAAAGCGCGGGTTTTTATTATGCAACATGGCGGGTAGATGCGCCGAGGGGCGCAATCGCCTTAAGTGCAACAAGACGCGCCAATGCGCCATGGAACTACACTAATCGCTCAAATCTTTTCTTATTCTTTCTCCTACTTCAAAAGGCCGCTTGGACAAGTAAGGTTTCACAAAGAGGTTCCCAGCAGTACTCAAGCCATGAAAACAACTCCCTTCCAAGCAGATCCGGAAAGAGGGAGGAAGGAGAAAAAGAAAAGGAAACAGATAAAGACAGTGGGGAGACACTCCTATATACTCCATTAAAAACCAACTAGCAGCCCAAAACAAAACCAAGCACACCAATGTAACCGAAAATACAAAACAGTCAAGAGGGAGAACCTCTTACCTCGAATATATAGCAAAAATCTGAAGAGCGGGTCCACGGTGGTGATGACAACGACAAAGCAGAGTCGATAAATCCAGAGCAATCACATGCTTGAAAAAAGGAATGAAAATGACATGGGCGCACACCGATATTTATAGAAAAACTTGTCATCAATGCGCCAACCACTTTTGAAATGGCGCATGAAAACACATGCCGACAGGGAAAGCAGCGCCTTTCGCGCACGGAAGTATTTGACAACAGAAGATTGAGCGCCTTTGGCGCACCAAATGGATTGCCGACACGAAGTTATGTGCGCCCTTTGGCGCACCAAAACTTGGTGTTGTATAGAGATTATGTACATCCTTTCGCACACCAAAAAGTGATTCAACATCCTTTGGCGCACCGAAAGACGCACTAACATGGAAAACCATGCGCCAAAGGCTTTTAAGGGGGCGCACCAAAACTTGGTGTTACAAGGCAAATCCATGCGCCCGGCCAAAAAAGGCTCAAAAAGACTAAGTTCAAAAACTAGATTTCCCGGGAAGGGATTTTACGACGTTTCGAACGCAAGGGATCCCTAACGAGGATCGAAACAAAATTTTCGGTGATGGTTATCGCAAGAAATTGCCCTTGTTAATTTTACTGGATAACAAACTGCTCTTTGGGGACTATCCCTAAGCGAACTCCTGGGGTAGAGAATCCCAGATCACATGTGCCTATCCATTGGGTACGGAGTCAAAAACAAGGGGGACCGGAGGGAGAACAAAGGAAACACAAAACCAACCGAAAGCAAACACACGACGAAAGCAAACACACAACAAAAATAAAACTGTACAAAGAAGAGAGCAAGCTCTACTTCCTGAAGATCTTGAGATGTTGCCCGCTATAGGGAAGCGGGAGTTCAGCTCCATCCAGATACGAGAGATAGAAACTATTCTCTCCATTGAGTTGCTTGATTTTGAAGGGCCCTCTCCACAGGGAATCAAACTTTCCGTGCATGCCCTTTGGCTCTCTTCGTTTGTCCCATAAGAGGACGAGATCTCCCACTTGAAAATTTCTCTGCTTGGCCTTCTTGTCAAAAAGCCTCTTTACTTGATTCTGATGCTCAGTGATCCTGTCGACCACTCTTACTCTCTTTTCTTCAAGTTCCGCAAGATACATGATTCTCTTTTCTAGAGAATTCTGGAAAGTTTCATCTTCGATCACTCGTGCCAAGCGTAGAGCAGGAAGTTCAGCAGAAATGGGAAGTTCGGCATCAGTGCCATATAACACTTGAAAAGGTGACATGCCGAGAGATCTCTTGGGGGTAATGCGGTCCACCCACAAAGCGCCGACAAAGACTTGTGCCACATCCGCCGATTCTCATCTACTAATTTCCGTATGATGGTCACCAAGTTCTTATTATCGGATTCCGCCCACCATTTCCCCGAGGGTAATAACCGAGGCATGCGCTAAAGTTATCCCATATTCGTAACAAAAACTAATAACTTCCCGCGAGGAGAAGTTAGAAGCATTATCAGCAACGATTTTGTTTGGAACGCCGAACCTGACAATGATATTCTCTTTGATAAAACTGCAAACCACCTCAGAAGTGGCGTGCTTGACAGGTATGGCTTCCACCCATTTAGTGAAGTAATCCGTTGCTGTGAGGACATAGCTATGTCCAGCACTCGATTGAGGATTGAGTGCGCCAATAAAATCAATTCCCCATTGCCTGAATGGTTCATTGATGATGACCGGCCTTAGGGGAAGGGCAGCCAACTTGGGCTTGCCGACTAATTGCGACGATGTGGTTCACACTTTGCCACCGTGTAGCGCGCATCTTGAAAGAGCGCTGGCCAATAGTACTCGGCTCGAATGATCTTGTGTGCTATCACTAAGAAGAAAATGGCCTCCACAAAGTTGAATTGTGAAAACTTTCCAGCAGTTTTACTTGTTTCGGGCTTGTCATTACAACACATCGCAGAAGACACTGTTTATCCCGCGCTTATATAAACCATCATCCCGTATAACATATTTAGCTGCCCCGAGCTTTATAGTGCGCTTTCTCCTTTGTGGTTAGGTGCATTGGGCATTAGCCGTAGGTAAGGAAGAAATCGATGTCTGAGTACCACTCATCACTACTGCAACAAATAAAACTAGAGGCAGAGAATCAGTTCCTCTAGGGGCTTTGCTTCTTTTGGTACAATCCTCTTTCCTTTGGCCTTCTAAATTTTCATTTTCAGCCATTAGCCGACATGTGCCTTTGCCCTCACCACTTGGTAGGTTTAATATCCAGTCATATTCCCCGACCTTTGCAATCCAACCTCTCAAGCTTCCTAACTCCTCGCTGAGTTAGAATCAATTTTACCGCCGTATCCGGACCAAAGACTACCGTACGCGAGTTTAGGATGTAATACCTGAAATTTTTCATCGCTTTGACAATGTAAAAGCGTGCTTTTCCAATTGAGTCATCTTCAACTCGTGAGGCTTGAGGGGAGAACTCATGAATGCAATCGGGGATTCAATGTCTTCTGAATTCTTTTGCATTAAGATTGCAGACACAGTATGTTCTGATGCGTAGCTATACATGATGAAGTCTTTGGAGAAGTCGGGACATACCAGGACCGGTGCATGGGCAACAGAAGTTTTTATTTCTTCAAATGACCTTTTCCCTTCTTCACTCCATCTGAAAGTGGGTGATCCTTTCATCATGTTCAGTATGTGGCGAGTCTTCTCGGCAAAGTCAGGAACAAAACACCTAAGAAAGTTCACCTTTCCGAAGAAAGAATGAACACCAGTCTTGCTTGTAGGCAGAGTAAGGCTCTGAATAGCTTTAACCCTTTCAATATCTATCTTTGTCCCTTCTTTGCTAACCACATGCCCTAGCAACTTCCCTTCAGTAACCCCAAAAATAGACTTTTTGGGATTTAGGGAAATTCCATGTTCTCGGCACCTTGCCAGTACTTGCTCTAAGTGATCACAATGATCACTTCGTTGTTTAGAGAACACGGTTAAGTCATCCAGATAAACTACAATGACTTTTCCCATCATACCTTTAAATGTGAATTCCATGGCCTCGTTGAAAAGTAAAGACTCGCATTAGTCGTGCCAAAAGGCATCCCGTCAGAGGAAAATGTACCCCAGGAGTAGTGAATGTTGTTTTGAATTGATCTTCAAAGCGAGACTTCAATCGATCAGCTTGAAAACCATCAAGCATAGACAAGATTTCTAATCCAGCCATCGTCTTAACTTGATCCATTATCTAAGAGGGTAGTTGTCTTTCAAAGAAAGCTTGATTCAAATTTCTAAGTCTACGCATATGCGTATCTCGCCGCTTTTTCTTCAAGACCGGCACAATATTCGCCACCCAAGTGTTGTGATGGATAGGAAGATGATTCTCGCATCCAAAGATCTTCAATTTCGCCCCGAATGGTGCTCGAAATCTTAGGATTATAATGCCTTTGCTTCAAGCGAAAGGCTTTGACATCTTCTCTCCGTATGTCATGTTGAACGCCCTTTCGCTTGAAGGACTTTAGATCGGCATAGGACCATGCCAACACATCCATATATTTATTCAAAGAACTTGACAAATTTTCGCTTCTTCTTGGTGTGTGCAACATTTGCCAATGTTTACAAATTGTGGGTGTGCCTCAGAACCTATATTGACTGGTTCTGTTTCTGGGGACGAGTCAGGAACATCTTGCTTCTTCTTTTTCATAAAACGGTCGTGCCTGTCAAACAAGCGCTCCAGAGAAACCAGGCCCTTCGGAATTTTATTTCCTTTGAGCTGACATATGCCGTCTTTCTCCTCTGATTCATGGTTTTGACTGTTGATTGATTCACGGCATGTAGAGGTGGATCCTTCAAAATACAACTCATCAAAATTTTCTCGATTTTTCTAGAAAGGCAATGAGGTGATTATCATCGTTGAATACCGCCAATGCCGAGAGTTGTTCGCACGCTTGGGCGGAAAATCACTTCAATGGAGTATTTGTTCGCTTTCAAACCCGGGCGCGGAGCATGAGAGATGCCAAACGCCAATGAATCGCCATATCATTTTGAGCTCTTGGAATCGCTCCTATCAAAAAGGCATCAAATTCTTCGATGCTGTCCCATACTCGCGCGCAGTAGAAGTGCTCGAGCCTCTCATTTTTCACTTGGTAAATCCTTTTGACCTGATTTACAACTAGCTCAAGATCACCTTGACCTTTAGATTTTTAATTCTCTTTCCTTTGCAGCACTGCATACCGAGCAAAGAGATTCATACTCAGCAAAGATTGTTAGTATTGAAAAACTACAACTTGAAAGAAAGAGGAATTACCTCCTCTTCGGGAGATATCAAGACGATTCCGGCGCCACACCCACTAGTCGTGCAAGAATCGCCATCAAATGCAAGGTCCAGACCTCATTAAGATCCTTTTCAACAAAAACGTCCTTTCAGACTCCGCCCGGTAGATAAGAAGTAGTTCCCATCCCCGATGATTCAAAAAGGATTTGGGCTTTGGGGTCCTCTGAGCTAAGAACCAAGTACTTATTTTGCGATTCTGGTTCTAAAGTCTGCATCACACCTTGACGGTATCCTAGCTTTAGACCACCCATGTGAATTTCTCCACCAACTTCACCGCAAAAGCTTCTTCCCAAAGAAAATTCCATAGGCCGGAATGTCGAACGAGGACTGCCATTTTTACTCTCTTTATCTCGAAAAGCCGCTAACGCAAATTGTGCGTCTTTGATTTGACCAATCAATGGCACTTGCTTGGTTTCCAATGAATAACATCTGCCGAACGGTTTGGTAAGAGTGAGGCCCAAAGCATGGGTGACTTTCGCCGGCATGACGTTATCGGAAGCTCCGGAATCAATTATGCAGTTGCTCAACTTATGGCCGTTGATTAGGAGAGAGAGATAGAAAGGTTCTATCTTTCCTCGATGCAGATGTCAAGCAACATTTATGCGAGATTCAGGGGGTGTGGAAAGGATTCCTTTTGGGGAAACCCGTTTAGACGCAATGTACTTGACTCAATATATTTAGTTAATCTTACAAGCTGTTCGGGATTTGACTGAAGGTACTCAGCTTCAGACATTTGGATCTTGGTCTTCTTAGCGTGATCTATAATATCAAACGCGGCCAAGGGTTGCGTTGGTGAGGGAATGAGTCCTTCACTTCGCGATGGTGGAACAGGGTTACTGATCTTGATAGGAATATGAGGGGGCTGATTCGGAGGAGAGATGGGCGGAAAAGACTTCTTTGCAAAAGACTTAACAGGAATTGAGTAGGAAGAGGATTACCTCTTCTAGCAATGGTTGGAGGCACGTTTGACACGACCTTCTCCTTCTGCACATGGGCAGCAACTTCCGCTTCCTTTCCTCGCGAGCGGTAAAAACAGCAGTAGGATTGTCCGTTTCAGCATAGCCCCGAGTACTCTCTTCTTCATCGATTCATCCTCATAAAATTCCATGTATCCAATAGTAGAGTCACCACGGTTCACCGACATCTTGATCATCTTCGCCTCGAGACGAAGGTTCTTCATAAGATCGCTCTTCTTCTTCAATTTCTGGCCAAAGCATTGACCGAGGAGCTTCAAGCGCCAACCGTGGAGCAAGCTTGCAGTGTAGACACGGTCTTTGTGAAACATTGTTGGGAACAAAACTCCTTCGTGGAACGCCTCGTGATGAGGAACTAGGAGCCGGGCCAATCGCTTTTTCAATGCGAAAGCAGATCATTCGCCATCTTTTTGAATGCCGGATCGATTTAAGTGGCAGGGAGGGATCTAAAGATTTGGACTTTGATGATTCCTTTTCAACTCGCCGTATATTATCAAATTGTCTTCTATCCGGATGGCAAAGCGGCTGAGCGAGAGGTAGAGTAGCTACTCACTCAAGGAGCAAGAAGCTAACTTTAGAGCTCATGGCGTTCACGAAGAAACACTTCGATTCTCCTGTCGGGAAGCATGGCAAGAGTAGGGACACGGTTGATTAACGTATGAACCGGGCGACAAAATCGCGCATAGTCTCATTGGCCTCTTTCTTCAGGTGGGTGATCCGTGATAGCAACGCAAATGCATCCTCTAAAGGCTTCAGATCTATCTTCAAAAGCTTCCCGCAAGGTTGCCCAATCGGTGATAGATCCGCGGCAAATGCCGAAACCATTCACCGGGCCTCAGTAGAGTTTAAAAGGCGAACCGACACATCTTCGTGAGTCACATCCAAAATACTGCATGACATAATGAAAGCAGATATGTGGGAATCCGTGCTTTGATTTCCGCTCCCGTCGAATTTAGGAAAATTCTTTCGGTTTCCGTGAGGGAGCGCGTGAACTGGATGTGGTAATGCGAGAGGACCCATAGCATTTCCCCATGGTACCGCCATTTGAAAGGCTGGAAAAAGCACACGAGCCGGGAGGGTGGTTCCACTGAGCAAAGCAAGGCACTACAGAGGGATGTAGATGCTCCTTGTAAAAGACTTTTCTTGTGGAGGTGAGACACTCCCGGATGACCGCTACCGAGCTTGAAAGCGCTAAAAACGTGCAGTGTTACGCTGAAATTGTGCCTTTGAAGCAGATCGAAAGTGGGATCAACTTCTCCACGGCTCTCTCGCGCGTGTAAAAGGTTCACTGCCAACAGCATTACCTTCCGTAATCGCGATGTTATGGCACAGATTTAAACTTTATTTTGGGTGTACTTGCTGATTTTCTCGGTTTTTCTCGACAAAACCAGTAAAGCATGCACTTTTCTAGATATTTAGAAACTATCCTCTTCAAAACCGATCATGTTAATGACAAATAAGTAGCGAGGATAAGATGGCAGGGAAGAATAGCAGCTGATTTTCAGATCTGATCTTTACTTTTCAGAGGGTTTCAAACTTTTTTGAAAACAAACAAAAACTCGATCTACGGAAAAATGTTAACTTTGATAAAAACTCAAATAACTAAAGATCTCAGAATTCAGGCCCGATCTATGGATTTCGAAGAAAATTTTCAATTTTGACACTTTTGCAAAAATTTTGGATTTTCAACAAAAGTTCAGATTTGCAAAACAGCAAAGATGATTTTCTTATATTTTTCTCGATTTTATATTATACCACCAAAGATAGATCCGACAGATCTATTCGATTCCCAATGAGTCGCCAAAACTCGTTGGTCCGAAAATCTGCCGCGTGACAGATCTATGGACAGATGAGCCAACAGCAGCAGGTGGCTTAGCCCTCTTTGAGACAAAGAAAGCGTTAAATCGGTTTATTGCTATTTCTACTTAGCAGAACCTATGCAAGTCTCACAGATTCTGCCTTCGGGGGTTGGGATCTCATCCCAGTAGAGTGTTCCAGGCTGCGAAAAGAAAGGAATGAAAGAGGGAGAAGAGAAAGAACAGATCCGAAGGGAGAAAAGAAATGAATTCCAAAGCAGAAAGGTCAGAAGATTTATGTTTTTAGTTTGGTAGTAAACAGAGCCAAACCTACTTGCATAAATAAACAAAGCAATAATGATAAACAAATGACGGAAAAGTAGATATGAATCCAACAGATTAAACACATACAGATCTAACATAAGGAAGATCTAATGTATAACACAAACTATTGAGCACAAAGTCCGAATAATTGACATCGTTTCTTCTCTCACATACAAGAAAGCTCAAAGTCTTTCTCTCCTCACTTCTATTTCTATCTAAAAAAATGTTCACCCGAATACAACAAGTATTCTCATATTTATAGAAGATGAGGGAGAGAGAAGGCAAAATGGAGCCAACCACTTATTTACAAAGATATTTACAAAATATCTAAAAGTCATGTTGATTTTGACAACTTGGTGGATGACATCATCCCATGATGCAACATGGATGATGTCATCATTTCAGTATCAACACATTTTAGACATTTCAAAAGAAAGTCGAGAATAGAGACAAGAAGAAGAAGAAGAAGAAGAAGAAGCTACTCATCATCATCATCCTCGCGCCGAAAATGGGTTGCTCTGCTTCGATGTCGCCAGTGATGATATGTGGAACTCGAGCGCGTATTCCAAAACTTGCTGATCATCGGGCCCAAATTGATCTCGTGATGGATCCTTGTGCCGCTCACCGATTGCTTCGCAAGTCTCCCGCTCGCCTATAAGCTTTTCCAGGAGTTTGGAATAATCTTTCCCGCCTCAATAAGGAACCCGATGAAGTCCCTACACAGCCAAAAGAGGTTGTTGATAGATTCAAAGGTCGAATGTGACCTCTCGCCCCGTCCCCGAGAAGCTATCTCCTCAAAATCCGAATAGTGTCATCACCTGATCTCAAGGTAAGGGAAGGACCGAGCAACCCCGGGAGTCATGGCGAGAACAACTTTCTCCATTTGATGCATCGATCCGTGGCCTCTTCCTTTACCTTGTCTATCTTTTCCAAAATGAATTCTAGCTGATCTATCCGATAGTCCAAAGTGGACATAGTTTTGTTGAGGGCCCTCGATGGCCGAATACTCCGAACTTGACTGAGATCTTCGATCGAACAACCAAACATTTGCTGGAAGGTCTCATGCTAGAGTCCGGTATGTTCTAGCTCTTCTTATATCGGACCGCTAATGCTTGGAGTTCCTTATTCGCCTTCTCGATGTTTAGGTATAAACCGGTATACTGCAGCGATTACTCTTTCACTATCCTCGAGGATTTGGCTCCTCCAAGCGTAAAACGGCCATACCTTGCTCGCCGATTTTGAATACTCATTAATCTTCTCCCGACCGAGCAGCTCAGAGTCTCGGCAGGTGCTTGGGGCGGTGCACTTCCCATCTTCTCGTAAGGCTTCAAGGGTATTTGTTCTGCCTCCTTCAAGCAGCCTTTTCTCCTCTTTCATTTCTCAAGCTTTACAGAGTGCATCAACCGCATGGAAAGAGCTTCCTGAGACTTTCGTGAGGATGTCCCCATTGTGACTTGGGTCACGGTGAAATCTGGCTCTGAGACATGATCTTCTTTTCTTCGAGGGGGTTGGGGTACGCTATTTCCATGACTCTCTCACCCGTAGCGCTTTTTGAGAAGCATGTAACCGGCTTCGCTTTTGCTCCTTTAGCGTAATGACCGAAAAGTCCATCTGAGCGATGGGGACTTTCCTCTTTTTTGTTGGCCGGCCGAGAGATCCAAGCTGGTCCTATAGAAGAAGGACCAGAGACAGAGGGGGAGGCAAAGAACGTAGAAGAGGGGAAAACGTGGAGACACGCGCGGCGGCAGATTGAAAGAATAGCCAAGAAATGTCCATGGGAGGAAGGGAAACCGAATCGCAAAAGACATAGGAAGGGAAGGGAGCTCGGAGATGAGGGAAGAAATAGAGGAAGACAAATCAGCGAGGGAGGAGAAGATAGATGAAGAAGTGGGGGAAAGGGTAGAAGAAGGGGCAGAGGACACGACCAAAGGGGTGGTCGTGCGCTTGAGTCACTCGAGGAGGGGAAGGAAGAGAAGAAGAAGGGATAGAAGGGACCTCTGGTTCAGAAGCGACGCCGACATCCCGGGTGGATGGGCGTATAGGACTATCCTCACAATTCTTCATCAAGAGTTATGACTTGTTCTCGCCTCGAGGGAAGAGGACTTTTCAGTGGGCTTCCTCCGAATGGTGCTAGGTTCACCTTCGCACCTTTGCCTTTCAGCCTACTTCTTTGACCTCGAGGTGCGTTACCCAAAGGGGAAGTTGTGAAATCTACCCCGAGGTAGATTAGTCCGCTCATGCGCACCAATGCTCGCTTCTCCGTATAGTTTCTTTCGACCTCTCCTCAATTGTTTGAGGAGCCTTGCTCCCTGCCAATGGCCGGGAAGGGCCAATCGTCCCCATCCGTGTCATTGTACACCTTATCTACTTCATCTTCCGTGGTCCGAAGCCTTCGGGGACAATGGCCACCCGTATTGATGATTTCGCCAATGCCAAGCGAGAGTGATCTTTCTTCCGAGTTCCGCCTCATGGAGAACGCCAATGTAAATATCCTCAATTTGAGGGACATGGATCGATCGAGCTTCGCTGCAGGCAGCAGCTTCTCTTGGGTCCAAGGTAGGCCTGGCCGGGAAGTCATGCTTCAAGTTGAGTAGCTCCACTCGCGAACATTTCCTTCGCCTTATGGTGGGTGGAGCATGTGTATCGGCCTACTTTGAGGGGGAAAGGAGTTCCACCCTTCTTTCTTTTCGAGGCACTTCTCATGGTATGTGACCACTGCCTTGACAGCTTCTAGTAGAATCGCCTTAGGCCCAAGATACCTGGTAGCTCGGTTGGCTCTCCCAAAAAGTTGGCAGCCCTCGAGATAGGTGAACGTGGGAAATTGGGTGAACAGGCCCCCATTTCTCTCGTGGATCGCCACTATGTTTTTGGTTGTCCGGATATGAGTCATGTTTGGCCTCGTGAGGCAGATGACATGATAGAAGAATGCATCGTTAACTTTTGTGAAATGTTGGATGCTATTCTCCACCTCGCCTCCTGGGTAGTAATCAAATATCTTGGCTCGAGGCCATACTCCGCTTCGGTTCAGCCCCGGATAATCCTTGCCGATGCTGCACAGACTACATAGGAGTTCATATGGAACACTCTTGTTATGGCGAATCGTCAGTAGCCGCCGAGATGGTGCTACTTATTATTTCACCCCAAAGAAAAAGTTCTGATCGGGCAAATTCTTATCCATTGTCTCTAGGTACCGCAAAGATCCTCTTATGGAAATAGTGGGCATCCGAGAGCCCAAGACTCGCTCAGAAGGTGATAGTATCGCGAGCCCTCCGAGAAATCACTTCGGTGGATAGTCCGAGGCCACCGGGTCACCACCTTCTTGTTTTTTAGGTAGACCTCATTCATCAACCGCATGCACCGGTCTCGTTGTCTTCCTGTGCTTTGATGCATTCTCGTTGGCAACAACACCACGTAGTTTCAAAGTGATGAGGGATGCCAAGTATCAACTCAAAGTGACAGCAAAGTGAGGTTTATGACCGCCTCGCCTTGCTATTTTCGACACATCTTGTGTCTTTGTTGTAACATTGCGCAATTACCATCATGAATTCGTTGTTGACAGCGCTGACGGGGATTCCTCCGGCGAAGTGCAGGGCACTGCCTATTAACTTGTCCATCCATGGACTCCTTGTAACTTTTTGAGTCCTAACCCAGAACTCATCCATGTCAATGTGACCCAACCCGTAGTCTCGACATCCATACTGCACTCAGCCTGTGATTCGGGCATCCTGACCCTCTAATATTTGTATTTCATCTCTTCTTCTGTCAGCTTAGCCTTTCCTCTTGGTTTGGTGGGCTTGCTTGACGTAGACATGTGTTCTTTCGAACTCAGTTGCTGATCTGCACGAAGAAGAAGTGAGACCCAATCCAAAAAGGTTGAATTAGTCATTTGATCTTCCATTGGAAAGCTAGCAGAAGAAAGAGTTAGAGATTTTAAGGCTGGGCGCAGAAATGCAATCCTGCAGCCAAATAGATAAGTCACACAGAAAAGGAATGTTGCAGAGGTTATACTGGCGCCAAAGGCGCATGGCGCATGGATGAAGCAAAGTTGCATTTTATAGCAGCAGGCACACAGAAATGCTTGTTACATTTGTCTGTGCGCCTTTTCGCGCATGGGAAGATTGTGTAACATTAACAAATGGTGCGCCAAAGGCTTTGGGCGCGGCGCATGAAGGTTTTACACAACATCATGTCATTGCAATGGAGAGTACGCCGCGCCTTGATAGCTTTATACTGCGCGCAGTAAGGCTTGTGTTGCATGAAAAATCGGGTGCGCCCTTTGGCGCATGAAAGTGGGATGTAACATGGAGAGAAGGTGCGCCAAAGGGTTTTAAGGAAGCGCGGGATTTATACTTGTAGCATGCAAAAAGGGCGCGCTTTGAGGGCGCATGAATTCTAACTGCAGCAGGACGGAAGGGTTGCGCCATAGGCGCGGGTATTGATTATGCAACAGGGGTGGTAGATGCGCCGAGGGGCGCAACTGTCTTAAGTGCAACAAGACGCGCCAGTGCGCCATGGAACTACACTAACTGCTCAAATATTTTCTTATTCTTTCTCCTACTTCAAAAGGTGCTTGGACAAGTAAGGTTTCACAAAGAGGTTCCAGCAGACCAAGCCATGAAAAACAACTCCCTTCCAGCAGATCTGGAAAGAGGGAGGAAGGAGAAAAAGAAAAGGAAACAGGATAGCACAGGGGGAGACACTCCTATATACTCCATTAAAAACCGACTAGCAGCCCAAAACAAAGACCAAGCACACCAACAGAACCGAAAATACAAAACAGCGAAGAGGGAGAACCTCTTACCTCGAATATATAGCAAAAATCTGAAGAGCGGGTCCACAGGGCGATGACAACGACAGAGCAGAGCTGACAAATCCAGAGCAATCACGTGCTTGAAAAAAGGAATGAAAATGACATGGGCGCGCACTGATATTTATAGAAAAACTTGTCATCAATGCGCCAACCACTTTTGAAATGGCGCATGAAAACTGCTGTCGACAGGGAAAGTGTGCGCTTTTGGCGCAAGTATTTGACAACGTAAGATTGAGCGGCTTTGGCGCACCAAATGCATTGTCGACACGAAGTTATGTGCGCCCTTTGGCGCACCAAAACTTGGTGTTGCAGAGAGATTATGTGCGCCCTTTGGCGCACCAAAAAGTGATTCAACATCCTTTGGCGCACCGAAAGACGTGCTAACATGGAAAACCATGCGCCAAAGGCTTTTAAGGGGGCGCACCAAAACTTGGTGTTACAAGGCAAATCCATGCGCCCAGCCAAAAAAGGCTCAAAAAGACTAAGTTCGAAAACTAGATTTCCCGGGAAGGGATTTTACGACGTTTCGAACGCGAAGGATCCCTAACGAGGGATCGAAACAAAATTTTCGGTATGGTTATCGGTAAAATTGCCCTTGTCAATTTTACGGGATAACAAGCTTGTTTACAAGTAAATGGTCTTGGTTCTTTGTCCGGAGTCTTCATTCTTGAATTTCAGGTCTTCAATACTACCCTAGATTTATTTTATCAATCATTTTATCTTTAGCATGGATTAGAATTTTGAGTATTTAGTTATGCCTCATCAGCACACCGACAACGATCCTCGCTTAGGAATCGTATAGGCCAAGATTTGTTCTCTTGTGCCATCCCTCTCCTACTTGTACTTCGTTGTATTTCTCTGAAAGCTGCTATTATTCATTGTTTGAGTACTGTTGTTTATCATTTTGTTTTATCATTGCTGCAACAACCCCGCTAGAATCGCATAGGCCAAGCCGCTTCACTTGCGCCATCCCTCTCCTACTTGTGCTTTGTGCCATTTTACTTCAAAGTAATTGTCATCCCAGTTCCTTCTCTTGTTGATGTTGCCATACTCCTACTCTTTCTCGGATTCACGTGAACATGCAAGAACGAAGAGATCACTCGAGGGGACAAGCTACAACACAACCGGATTTGCCTCGCGCTCAAGAAACTCTAGGTTTAAATCACAAAGTTATTATCAAATAGAGTAGTGAATCATTTTATTTCAGTTAAAGCTCGCTTTCAATATTGTCGGGAAGTCATGGGGAATGATAGTTTCGAGAAACTATGATTGTTCCTCACTTCGAGGTAGGATTGAAGGTTTTCAATTAAGTTAATTAGTTGTCTTTTATTTAGATTCACACATCTGCAGAGGTGAATAACCACACCAAAGTTATCTCACTTGTTTAGTTTTATTATAAAAGTAGTTTAATTGTTGCTTGTAATTATAATGTTTCAATCATATATTTTTTTAGATTAGTTTCCTTTCAAAGTAGTAGTATAAATTGTTATTTTCAGTTTAAGTTAATTTGGAGATTCCATAACTAGATTAAACGCTTAAATTCTAGTTAGGAGGGTAAATCACTAGGAATTTATGCTACCCGCTCATAGCCTCTAAATCTCCCCTTTTCGGTTTAGCTACCAGAGATCAAACTACCAGATCTTACCACCGATCCTCCCATGGTTAGCCATAAGAAAGTTGCTTGCCGATTCTCATCCTCGCTTGTAGCTTTTCTATCATAGAAAACTCGACCATAATCCCTATTGTGACTTCATCTAAGTCACCCGCATTTCAAACCACCGTTGTCTCGCGGCACGACCTCGGGAGGTCGGGTACGGGAAGGTCACTTGTCGATTATCATCCTCGCATGTCATTTTCCCATCGTATGCTTTCTTCTTCCACTTTTGATAATTTTGTCCCTGTTTACTCTATTGTTGGCCTGATTTTGTTTGTTGGTAATTAGTATTTTTACCACTTGATGATCCTTGTTGGAATGTGTTGTACCAACAATTTTTTAACTCATGTCCTTTTTGACCACAAATAAGACATTTTTGTTGGTCCTTTTGGCCTTGTTGAGTATTACCTTGCTTTTGAGGCTGTTTACTAGACTTAGCCTATTTTTTTCCTTTTTGATTAGAAGTAAGTGCCTACTCTTTAGTTTCAATAGTTGAGTGAATAGCTTCCTCTTATTGTAGCATATTCACTAACTCTTCAAAAGTTGTTGTTTGACCAGTTATGTTTAACGTGGTCACAAAAATCCTATAAGGAGGAAGAGCTCTCAATACTATAGGCACGAGTGATGTGTCAGTTACTTCTTCTTCCAAAGCTTGAAGTGATGCACGCAAAGTTGCCACTCTTCTCAAAAACATTTCAACTTTCTCAGTTGGTTGCATTTTCAAGTTTAATAGTTGACTTTAGAGATGAAGTATTGTGTTCTTATTTTTTAACTCATATACCATTTTCAACTTGTCCCAAGATTCTTTTATTTTTGTGGCCTCACGAATATGAGGTCATACCTCATCTAAAACATTAAACAAGAGTATTAACTTTACTTTTTTATTTGCACGATCAAATGTGGTTTGTGTGCAACATCTCATTGCAGATTTTATTAATGTGCCAGAAACAACGGTCCATAGATTTTCAAAATCAAGTTGTGCATGAATTTTTGTTTTCCATGCTGGATAATTATCAGAATGCAAAATTTGAGAATCTAGCAAAAATAACTTTGGTGTCGTAATTACGGCCATTGTGAAAATTGAATAATGAAAGAAGAAGAATTGAACAATTTCCCCCTTAAAGCATACACACACACCCCCAAATATTATTTTATTTATTTTGGGATCCTTTTTTGTGTACAATGAATTTTTGGCACTATTGGCCATGTTACAAATTTGGCTCTGTGGTCGATTTGCAAAAAAAGGCTCTCTTGGCTGATTTGAAAAAAATAAATTTTTGGACTCTTTGGCCTCTTTTGAAATACAAAAATCTCTAATTTGTTCAATTTTTACAAAACAAATCTTATTAAAATTTGGACCAAGACGTAGAGATCGCAAAAATACACACTTTCAAAAAAATGGCACCTCAATCCAAGGTACCAGTTGAAAGTTATGACTCTTTTAAGTTATGATTTCAATATCTTTCTAGGCCCCTTTCCAAAGAGGAAATTTTTTTCTTTTTTCAGAAATCAAAAATGGAAAAAAATTAAAATGTATTTTTAACAAAAAACGCGGGTAAGGCTTACATGCATGTGTATACCCTTGTTTCATCCGCCGTCAACCTTGTTTCCTCCGCTTACGCCCCTTCACCTTAAAAGCTCTGTTGTGTAGGGTCGCATAGAATGAAGCTCTAATTCGCCAATGATGATTTTCGTTGCAAATTGAAGATGCACAGGTAGATTAGTATCCAGCTCATTTTTTTCTTTTGCAGGTGTGAAGCTATCAGGTGTAAATCCGTAGGTTTGTAATGTGAATCCATAGATATATGCAAATACCATAGTTGCATTGCAGTTGCAGTTTGGTGGTGGATGTTTGTTTTTTTTAAATGAAACCTACACACCAAACCTGAATAGTGGTGCCTCCAAAATTGGGGGTCCACTAAATTAAATCACACTAAACGAGATCTCTAAATTAGAGAAAAAGAAAAAAATCCTTGAAACAATTGTATATAGTTTTGTTTAAATACTTCATATGCAATGAACAATATTAAAAAAACAAATTGATACAATCACTTTGTTACCAATATTGGAGGTGCATCCAGGTATGTTGGCCTATGATTGTAGCCCAAAAAAACTTCCTGTGTAATTTTTTATACTTTTACTTTTGTTGTTTGGTGTGTGGAGTAGGGCAGGGGCTCTGTGAAGAGGTTGGGGGCAACTCTGGCTCCTCCTAGCTCAAGCTTCTTATTCCTCCTCCCTCAAAACTTCCTACACTTTTCTCTAGATCAGAATGCTGCTCTGATACCAAATCTTGACAATGAATACTTGAAAACAATATTTGACACATAAGCTTTACACTTAAAACAAGACGGTGCTTGTATATTTTATTAATATCAAATTCAATCATTACAGACAAATGAGAGAGCTGCAATATTTATAGATATTGGACAGCTTATATCTCCTCCACAATATATGAAACAAATAATCTAATATGAGAAAATATGCAGAAATAACATATTGCCCCTCATGGAAATAATTCGAGAACAAAATATACAAGATAGAACATGATCCCACAAACATTGGGATGAGAACACTATCACTTAGTTAACTAAAACTAATGATAACTAATACCTATTGACATGAGTTTAAAGTATTTAAACTAAATACTTTAACTTATTACATTTATTCAAATATAAACTAATGATGAATTAAGCTAAGTTTTATTCCTAATAGAATCGGCCAAAAGAATACAATGGAAAACAATATAAGACATAGGGCATAACCTACAAACAATAGCATATAATGGAAAACAATTTCAAGCAAAGTGTATCAGATAACCACGGTGGCATATAATCGTGCAAAGTAAATGCTACACATGAAGCACTTTCTAGCATATTAGTAAATAAATAGTATGTCAATAGTGTGTATGAATCAGTTGAAAAGTAAAGTAACGATAATAAGATGTGACAATAGAACCTATGTAGTATCTAGTAGTAGCAAAATTAGATGCCCTAATGAGCCTTGGCGGGATTGGCAAAGGGTACATTACCAAGCATCATTTCAACATGTAAAAACATGTGAGAGATTTGCATTCACCAAAAATACCAAGTAAATGTGCATGTGTTTGTGTGTGTGTGTGTGTGTGTAATGATATACTAAGAATTCATCTAGCATTGAAGAAAAAGTGCAAGATGTAAATAAAATAAGCTAACAAGAGTAGATGCAACCAAGATATGTAGATGTAATATATTGGTATGATGGAATGGTATGTGAAGTGTGAAGATGATAGGTCAACGTGCCCCCAAGAAGATGTGTATGAGATGATGTTCATTTACATGAACCATCAACATTTAAGAATGAACCATAAAACAAGAGTGTGTCATCGGGTAATGTGTGGTGTGAAGACAAAATCTAAAAAGATATATCGTGAACCCTTGAACATGAAATGTGTAGTGGATGTGAGTTATAATTCATAATTAGACCCTCATCATTCGAGTACGAACCGTGGTGTTTCACCAATAAGTTTTATGCTTTATAGGATGAAACAAATAGAAGGTAAATAGTTAAGGAGGAATACATGTGAGACAAAGGTGGAAGGTAGAATGCGCGCATTGTTGATGTTATCCAAGCTAATTTTAGAGAAATTATTTTTGTCTGGGAAGGACTACATGTAGATACAAAACAAGACCACAAAAGAGTATTAAATAACATATGAAATTGGATTGCCTAGCGTATGCTAGATCCGGGAAGCGTGGTGCTTCCTAGAGACGTTTCCAATCCACTATTTAATAGCAATTCAATGTGAATAAGAAAATTTAATAAACAGGTCATATGGAAATGTAATGATTTAGGTTTCTCATACACACAATACACTAGATTTTATGCTAGAGATCAAAATAATACTAAATCTAATTAGAACCGAGGTTTTTAAGTCAAGAAGGTATGGTAAGGTTCGGGGATGATTGGTTGAGGTCCTGGGTTGGTTTTGGGTGAGTGGGAAGCTTGCTGGTCTCGAGATTATAAAATTACACAAAGACCGATATCGGTCGTGTGACTGATGTCGATTCAAGGATGAAACTAAGAGCGGTAGGGTAAAACGACGTCGATAGGGGCAATTGGTAATAACTTAATAAAAATGGTTTTTGGGCTTCTTTTTATATTACACGAGAGTGAGGATGGTTTGGTTAGATTCGTAATCTAACCGACAGACTTAGGAATACAAAGAGAGAGGTCACAAAGGGTGAAAGGGATTGAACTAGTTGGGTTGGTGGATTGGTGAGAAGATGGAGATATCGGATAACAATATAAACTAAAAATAATAAAGGAGGAAAGATATATGTAATAAAGTAAGCACAAATGATTAAGATCACATTACTTAATTGCTGTTATTAATATATCGTGTGTGGATGGAGGCTAGTGATTGATTGGTAAGGTGGTAGTTGGTTCAATGTCAGGGGTAGTACAACCTGTGTGTTCTTGTGAATGCTCCAATGATTCGGAAGGGAATCCTTGGTATGTGTTGCTCTCTGGTGGTGTGTAGATGTCATTTGGATGAAGCAATGGCTCTGATATCTTTCTCAATTGCAATAGCTCTCTCAAAACTCAAAATGACCAACCCGGGTAAAAGGTTGTAAAGTTGTATATAAAGGAACTGATGGTGGTTTAGTTAATCGACGTCGATCGAGGAAAAACCATTGCGCGGTTAAGGTGAAATAGTCCTATTTACCAAAAATAGGAAGATCTTCCCAGTATTTAGTGTGCTTTCCCTCATTGAGTCTACTTAGGAAAGTGGAGTTCACATGAGAGAAGGCAGGAAGAACTTAGGAGAGGTCCAGTTAGGTTTAGGAAAAATTCTTAGTTAGTTAGGTCAAGTTAGTGACTCAACACTGGGAGTAATGACTCAGTGTTGAAGGTGATGACTCAGTCACTATGAGTTAAATGCCCCTGGAATGGGTCCAGGGTGAGGTGTCATGATGAGGTGGAGGTGTGAGGGTGAAATTAATTTAATTAAAATAATTAAACTAATTAATAATGTGAGGGTGAATATTAATATGGGGTAAAGGGGTCATGGTTAGTTAAATGCATTACATTAATTAATTGAAAGGGGACCAAAGAGAGTGTGACCCAAATTTGGTGTCTATATTTTCCCCTTTTTGTCACGTAGCTTGTAGTGATAAGCGATGTTGAAAAAAACAAGTCGGTGTCCTAGGTATGAGTGGAGGTTAGGTTGCCCCAAGTATGGATGGAGGTGATCCCCCTCAAACCAGGAACTGAGGAGGTGGGAAACGAAATCGGTGAGTGGTTTGATAAATAGGTAAATTATGAAAGCAAGAGTATGTGAGGTGTAGGTAAGGGTAATGTTGAGTCAGGTAATAGGTAATGGAAATCTAACACATGCATACATATAGATTACGATAAGTTACCAGGATGAAGAGATTACAAACTCCACGTCCTCAAATTTCGATAGATTTATCCAAAAAAGGTTGAAGTGGTTCAGGTATCCAAGGTATATGATATGGTCTTGAAACACCACTAGGCTAGGTGTAGGAATGGGAAATAGGTTTTGTTCCAGGGCACCAAAGGTATGGTCGGGATAAACAACACGACATTAGGAAAGGTAAGGTCATTAGGCTAAATAACATGAGTATCACATCACAAGGTATAGTGAGTACACAAATTTGAGTGTCACAAAAGGTGAGTGTCGATTGGTTGATTTAGGTAAGGCCATGTGAGGGGAAAAAACATGCCCCAACTGATGGTGAAGTTTGGTGAGAGGTAATAAGGTCATGAGGGTGAGGTGTAAAGTTAGGGTCAACTTTGGGTTAGGTGAAAAGGTTTCAAGCAAGAAGATGTGGTGCAATTTGGTGCAATGGGGTCAAAAAGGCTAACTGACATCGGTTATGGCCAAGGGATGTCGGTCAAGGGAAATCGAGCATGGTGTACTAGGGCACAAGACCAATTTCAGTCATGTTTAACCAACGTCGGTCATGGTTAGGTCAAGTATATGCATGGTTTGGTCAAGGTCAAGGCATGGTGGAGTCTAGGTAATTCCCAAGCTCCGATCTTATGGAAATAATGTGTTGTATGTATGTTGTGGTTAAATTTCCAAGTAATTGATATCATGGAAATATGAAATGATTTAATTATAATATGTTTGTGGTGATAAAATGGTAGGTATGTATGTTTTTATGATATATTAATTTCTAAGTTTTTATGTAAATGGAAATTAACTAGGGTAGAATGTGAACGTAAAGGTGGAAAATTAGTTAGGGGTAAAAACGTGTAGAAGGTTAAAATATGGAGAAGGTTAAAATGTGTCTAACCTAGCCTCCAAGGGCCCCATGCCCTCGGAGTGTTGCGTACATAGCCTCGGGGAAAAGGGGCCTCAGGAAAATGTAGTTCTCCCATAAGCTAGGGAAGAATATGATAAGGTAGATGAATGGGTCGGTAGGTTTTAGGAATGATTGAGTCTAGGTCATTTAGGCATGATTGAGTTTAGGTAATTTAGGCATGGTTAAGTGTAGGTTAAATAGGAATTGTTGATTTTGGTGGGAGAGGAATTCCTAATGTAGGTGTCGAAGGTTTGGTCATGTGTAGTAGAATCAATAAGTAATAAAAGAGGTGAATGGTAAGAGGAGACAAAAATCATTTAATTGGTAAGAACCATTATGAGTCTATCATACCAAAGATTGGCTTATGAACGTAAGACCCTAAAGGCATTACATGATTGACTATTCTAAGGGTGAAGAAAGTCACATGATCATGAAATGTCACATTTGTGGCACGTCCCTTGAGTAGGTAGAAGATTATAAAGGAAAGACGATGAGGTGAAATGGGTTGTTTTAGCATAACCTTGGTGTGAGATAGCATGCCTTCTCGCAAGATACCCAATACCAAAATAGGTAATTCCATGACAAAAAAATTATCTTTTCTTTTTGCTTTTGTTTTATAGATTGATCAATGTGGGAATTCTATGTGGGATGAATATAATATCTCCTTGAGGTCTTTGTGAATGATCGATGTGGGAAGCTTCAGAATATTTTTATTTTTTTTCATAAATAGTCTTGTTTTTATAGACTATGTACAATAGGGATAGCTTTTTATAGTTTTCATTCAAGGGAAAATCTATTTATAGAAACAAAGATGGAAAGATAGATGTCCTTTTGGAGGAAGATTCATTTCTATTTCAATAGAATTTTGACTCAAGTAGTTTGAATTTGAAAACCCCGTATATTACTTTTGAATTTTTTGGACTTTTAGGTCATGGACATGACTATAGAGAGTATATGTTTATTTTATGAAGACAAAACCATAGCACATAGAGGTTAGCTATGAAAGAGAGGTTTTAAGTGATGAACAACCATGGATTCCATCATGAAAAGGATGAAAATTATCCATGAGAATCATGCCATGAGTAGAGTCATGGTACTCATATTTAAGATAAGGCTGAAAGGTGATGGATAATCACACAATTCTGGTGTAGTCATTGGTCCTTAAAAGAGGTATATGGAAGGTGAATTTTGCTCAAGGGATGAGTGTTTAATAGATAGAAGGTGATATAGGACTTGATTCAACAATATAATGATCAAAGATGCAAGGCATTGAGGGGCTCAGGTTTGGGTTTACCTTCAAGTGAAGATAAACAATAAGCACTTGATCCATAGGCATGAGTAACGATGTAGGGTCCAAGCCAATTAGGAGTGAACTTTCCCATTTACTTTTCTTAGCTTTGGTTACATGTTAATTTTCCTTCAAGACAAGATCACCGACCTTGAAGGTTTGTTCTTTGACACGTTTATCGTAGGCACGTTTGATACGTTTTTGGTAGATTTGAAGGTGATCAAGAGCATTTAGATGGATTCGTCTAATAACTCAAGCTATGCCAAACGGTCTTGGCAAAAATCATCATTTTTATCATATATTTGAGTGAGATATGAAGAGATGGAATTTGGACTTTGAGAGGCAAGACAACCTCTGTACCGTAGACCAAAGAGAAAGGTGTGGCAACAATTGAGGTGCAAATACTAGTGTGATAAGCCCATAAGGCAAAAGGAATGTGCATGTGCCAATCCTTACCAATATTGTCAACCACTTTCATAAGAATTTTATTTAGGGTTTTGTTAGTTGATTCAGCTTGGCCATTTGTTTGAGGATAATAAGGTGAAGAAAAATTAAGTTGAATGCCGAAGGCATCACAAAGTTTCGTAGGGTTTTTTTTTTTGAATTGTTTTCGTTATCAGTGATGAGGCGGTGAGGAACACCAAAGCAAAAAATGATGTGATGGTTGATGAATTCACATATTTTCTTAGATTTTGTAGAAATGAGAGGTACGGATTCCACCCATTTAGTGTAATATTCGGTAGTGGTAATAATCCATTGATGACGTTGGGAAGAATGAGGGTTAATTTCTCCGACAAGATCCAAACCCCATTGAGAGAAAGGCCAAAGGTCTCATGTGTAACCTGTAAGGCATGACTATGGGTGTGGTGAATATTAGCATGTTTAACACTTCACACAATGCTTGACATAGTCACAACAATCACATGTTTTAGGTTATGGCCAGTAATAGCCAAGGTGAAGGATGCGCTTAGCAATAGCTAAGCCACTGAAGTGACCCCCACAAATCCCATCGTGAACCTCCTTGATGGTGTATGGGATTTCAAAACTCATAAGTCATCGTAAGAGGATACCATCAAAATCCATTTATAGAGAAGACCACCCATGATGACATAGCGAGAGACACTTTTGAGAAAGGCTCATTTTCCATTGTGAGTAAGATGTAGAGGAAAATTGAAAGGGAAAGGTAGTCAGCAAACTACTTATACCAAAGGTCACGTGGGTCAATTTTAATGTTTCCTAAAAGTTAATGTCTCTGGAATAGGTAAGAGGGGTATTAAACCTTTATATAGTGACAAATATTTTTGAGTTGGAGGGTGAAGTGGGGATTTGAGAAGCAAGACAGCCATGGTGTCTACAAATTTATTAGTGGAACGTGGGGTGGTTTGAAGTTCATAATGGTCAAAGGTAGTCAAAAGCATGTCAACATGATTCTTTTAACTTTTGAAAAGTATCTCATTATGACAATGGTATATACCATTAACTTGGTTCACAACTAGTTGAGATTCACAAAGATATTAATTGATTTAACATCTAAGGTTATGGTGGTTTGAAGACCTAACACGAGTGCTTCATATTTGGATGATATTGTTAGTACAATCAAAATCTAGTTTAAAATATAATGGCATAGGCTCACCAATAAGAGGAATGAGGATAACTCCTGCACCACCCCCATGCTGACATTTGGAACCATCAAAGAATAAGGTCATCTGGTAAATGATATCATCCAGGAGAGGGTATTAATGGATTTGTTAGGGAAATCAAAGTTAGAAGCTATTGGTTTTGGAGAGATGTGCATCTGTGAGTTGGTCAACAATGGTTTGTCCTTTGATAGATTTTTGATGGATGAATGTGAGATCTAGGTCTATAAGAATCATGAGCCAATGTGCAGCACATGTTGATGTTGGTAAGGCTTAGCGTACATGTAATGTAAGGGGGTGAAACAAAGGTTTTGTGGTTGAGTAGGTAATGGTGAATTTTAGTGGTGACAAAGACTAAGGCTAGGTAAAGTTTTTCAGCATGAGTATATCTATTTTTGTAGTCTAAAACTTATGGATTATATAATAAACCACTTGCTTCCCTATGTTTCTCATCGCGATGAGTGAGCATGACACCCAAGGAATGATCAGTAGTAGAAATGTAAAGGTAAAATGGTTGGTCATCCTTAGGGGAATGAGCATAGGTGGTTGGAGGAGGTATTGTTTTAAGGTGTCAAAGGCTTGTGGAATTCATCATCCCATTTGAAGGAGACATCCTTTTTGAGAAGATGATGAAATGGATGGTAAAGCAATCGAAAAGATGAGAAATAAAGTGACGAATAGATTGCAACTTACCTTGAAAACTACAAAGTTGATGAAGGTTAGTAGGTGGAGGCATTTTGAGAATAGCCTTGATTTTAGTGGGATCAAATTCAATGCCATGCAAAGAAATGATAAAACCAAGGAGATTTCTTGAGAGAACAAAAAAAACAACTTCTTAGGTTGAAGGCGAATGCATAGTATTTGATGAGATGGTCAAAGATAACCTTAAGGACTATAAGGTGTTCGGCTTGATGTTTAGATTTGGCAAGAAGATCATCAACATAATCTTCCAATATGTTATGCATGATGTCATGAAAGATATAATTCATATCACTTTTGAATATATGGGACTAGGATGTTTTGTAAGGTGGAAAGGGCATGACATGATAGCTAAGGTCCCCAGGAGTGATGAAGGTGGTTTTTTTTGATCTTAGGGTGAATAATATTTGGTTATAACCTTAGAAAATGTCCATTCAACATCTCATGCCCGGCCACATGATGATAACTAATTGGTCAACGCTTATGGTTTAGGTAAAGGAAAGTCATATTTGGGGAAATCCAAGTTAAGATTGTGATGAAAAAGGTAAATTTAAAATGTATATTTTGGATGAACAATGTTTGATATCTTGCCAATGGATAATCAATGGGTGAATGAAGGAGATTGAAATGAGTCACTTTGTAGTTCTTCTTTGACAAGAAGGGAAATACAAGGATGCATTTTTCACACCTTTTATTTCACAGGGTTTAGCATCGTAGATAGAATGGTTTTAGATTTTGATTGGACCATAATGTTTGGGTCAATGAACTAGGCATAAAGGTAGTGAAGGTTTATGATCCGGAGGAAAGTGAAAGGTTCTTATTACTTAGCGTTTCAAGATTGGCCTATTTTTAAATTTGTGAAGGTTTTGCGAGATGTGAATGTTGAAGGTAGATGGAAGAATTCATTCAACATGGTTTACATTTGGAGGTAATGAAGGTTGTGGAATAGGAAATCTTGAAGGTATGGTGAGAAGAGACTGAATGTCATGGGTAATGATGATGGTGGAAGCATCATTGATCATGTAGGTATAAGAAGGGAAGAGAAGAGGGAGCCTCGCCATCACACTAATAATTTAGAGGTCGTAGGAAATGACATTCACGGGAAAAAAATTAGGAGGAATGGATCCTAGATTCATAGATTTTGTAGGTGAAGGTGGTGAGATAGGTGAATGGGATGGGAATGTCTATCATCCTCAATGAGTTCAACTTGGACCTTAGATGGAAGTTGGTTTGGTAAATGACAGGAGGTCTTTATGGCTATGAGTTGTGCAAGGTATAAACTATGAAGAGTTTGAGGTCTGCCACATGGTGAGGAATGATCATGGATGCCACGGGAGTTAGGTCATTAGGTAAAACCAAATCTAGATTGACAAGAGGATGGAAAAGATTAATGTTGATGATGACTCCAGATGTGGTGAATGGGTCTAGAAAGACAGAGAGGATACAAAGGTAACCGTTTAATTGAGGATAGGAAACCCTAAAATTTCAGATCCATGGATAAAGATTTGGGTGTAGGGGATGGAGGGTGATTAAGTAAATGAATACAAATGGATGGAATTATGGGTTTTTCTCCTTTCCTTTGATAGATTATGGGATAAATGGTAACCTTAACATATTGATCTATAGTGAAGGAGAAGGTGAGTCATGAAAGTGTAATGATAGGATGGAAAAAATTGGTGAACATAATAATGGATTCACCAAACATGAGAATGCACTGGCATTTTGGTGGAGGGATGCTAGCTCTGATTTGGACCATATTTATCCAAATGTTGGAGGAGGAAAAAGGGTTGTGGAGATAGGGAGGTCATGGAATATGTTAGGGATGAGGATGTGTGGTGGAATGAGGTGAGATTAAAAATCAGGATCGTCAAAGTTTTATTTGAGGAACCGTACGTACCAAAAATTGTAAGGTACTACGCTGCTAAAAAACGTGACATGTGCCCCAATGATGATACATGTCTCCTCCCAAGGTGTTTGGGATCCAAAAATCTCTCTAAGAATGTGTTAACATCCCGCATGCCCCGCTTAGCCCCCACGTGCGCTTTTCCTTTTCTCTTTTTTCCTTCTCTTTTCTTGGCCTTTTCTCTTGAGCGGCGGTCTCATGACCTCCCCAACAGGTGGTGGATCCTATAACCGCCGCCCTGCCCAAGGTGGCGGTCCTTTACGTGTTTTCTAGAAATCTCTTTTAACATGACTCACATAATTTCAACGATTTACCAGCTTTCTTTCACCACCATAAGCTTACATTTATGATTCGGTTCCCTGGAATAGTGTTTTGCCATTGTTTATAGTTTAAGAGTTCCATTTGGTTTTTACCTTGGGTAAATGCAAATGCTATAAATAGTTGGCTTGTGCTCAAGAAAATGGCCCCTCAAAATTTGCCTCTGATTTCTCTTTGCAATAGATTTAGTTTTCATTTTGCTTAGAATGCTTAGTTTCTTTCATTGCATGCTTAGTTAGCATTGTTTCTTATTAGTAAGCCACATATCCATCTTGTGCAAAGTATTGTTATTTTATCCAATCCATTGGAATAAAATAGTCTGTTTACCAATAGGAAGCCATTAAAGTTGTAGGTTTTGCTCCTCAAACAGGATAGTTTCAGGTTCTGGACGCTTTATGTTGCATGACTCGCAATAGATCCCGCTAGGAATTGCATAAGCCAAGCTCTGTACTCTTGTGCTATCCCTCTCCTACTCGCATTGTATTCAGTCAGTATTCTGAGCTGCCTTTATCCCAATATCTACTTCTGTTGATGCTAGCATTACATGCTTTTCTGGATCCACGTGAACATGAAGGAACGAGGAGATCACACTGAGGGGACAAGATCACACACACCATCGGATTCGCCACTGTTCTGCAGAATCCAGGTTCTAGCTTTCAAAGTTCTAGTTAGAATCATATCAAATAGAGTAGTTAATTACTTTATTTTAGTTAATTCTACTCTCGATATTTCGAGGAAGTCATGGGGATTGATAGTTTCTGAGAAACTATGATTCACTCCTCACTTCTGAGGTAGGATCGAGAGTCTTGCAAATAGATTAGATCAAGTTATTTCATTGTTTAGAATAGATCTACAAATTACACAGACAAATAGCTATACTCGGTTATCTTGTTTGTTTTAAATTGTTATATTAGCTATCAATTCTAGATATTTTAAATATCTGCTTTCTTAAATTCATAAATCTCATCAGAAAACACAAAAAAATAGAGAAATCATATATGCTATAGATACACTTCACATAGTTAAATTTCATTTTACTGTAGTTCATTTTACATTGTTTCTTTTGTATGACAATCACGGGACCTAGAGAGCCCAGGGAATACATATTCGAGCCAATCGTGCCTCAGCCCAATCTCATCACAGTGATAACTGATATAGACCAAAATCTTAGGATCTAAGTCTTCCGAACAATGGTAAGCTTACAACAAATCAATTCCCAGTTGAGCGGGTTAAACATAGAAGACGACCAAGCACACACATTTTGGTCAAATCAACCAAACTACAGATTACCTTAACATCCATATGACTCGTAGAAGGGCTTGAAAGAGAACAAACATTTGGTTGTGATCCTTTGGTCCCACAAACGGAGTGCATGAGACACTCTCACGATATAGATACTAGCCTAAGAATTTAGGTTGCAAGAATGCCGTAAGATACTCCGAGAAGATCACACTTATTGATTTTGAATATAGAAGGCTGAGAAAGCATATGATTACTTGGATACTAGGGATTAGGGTTGATTCCACACATGACCATAGCAGACCACAACAACTACAAGTCTACGGTTTGACGATCCACAAATCCCATAGCCCAACGAATCCATAGGAGAATTAGACATAGATGTTGGCCTACGTACACTAGTATTTAGATCTACTCCACTTCCACCTATCATCATCAAATAGTTATCCTTGTTAGACACAAAACTAACAAAGCTAAGGAGTTGGACTAGGCAGAGAATCACCCATGAGTCAACTATATTTACCATCCACCATATGACCTTATATGGAGACATACACAAAACTATCCCAGGTCACTTTCCACGTATTCCACAACCTATAGATGAATCACGCCAGAGCTCGATATTGATTGGAGCCTTCGAGCAGTCATCCTTACGATCGATCTATCACACCAGTTTAGGTTAGGAGGGCCTTCTTTGCCTTAGATTCACAAGTTCCACTAGTGCGTATTGAAGACATTAGATTGCCTAACTAGTTTTCTTGCATCCCACACATATTCCATCCCCACCCGGCTGTCTCAAAGACGACCTCGGGAGGTCGGGTGCGAGGAAGAGTCACTTGTAGATTCCCATGCTTGCATGTCACTTTTCCATCGTACAAAATTGGTGAACCCGATGTGAACAAACAATTGTTTCACCTTTTGTACCTCATTAGCCTTCACATCAGCTTCACCAAAAAAATTGGTGAACCCGACGTGAACAAACAACTGTTTCACCTTTTGTACCTCATTAGCCTTCACATCAGCTTCACCAACAAAATTGGTGAACCCGACGTGAACGTTCCTACTTTCTAAATCTGGAATCTTATTCTTACTTGTGTTGTCAAAGTGTTTTACTTTTGTCTTTCGTTTCAAATTCACCAACAAAAGTGAACTCCGATGTCAAACTTTCACTTTCGGTTCGAGTCATATTATTACGTGTTCTTCCAAGTTAGTATAATTTTCATCTTTTCTACCTCATTGGCTTTCACCATCACCTTCACTCCTTCCCATTATTCTGCGGGTATTCATATACCCCCCGAATATGTCAGGATTCGATGCATATGGCAAACCCTCTTGGGTCTTGAGGCATACTACGCCCAACAAAATAGGCAATCATCACCCTCACTCTCAGTATGGGGTGACAACTACTCAACTAACCAGTTGTCAACACAAACTCTGAGAATCAGATATAACTCATCATTTCAAACTGAGGAGTTAGATCAGCTCGCTCAAACACAACAAAATGAGCCTTTGTGCTCAAATAACATGACGTTCATAGGAGAATCAAGTTCATCTCCTCGACTACTTAGACCACAAATTAGACAATCGGACTCATACTGGAGGTTTAGACGATGAATATTTGGTACGTTATGCCAGGAACGACCAATGTTCTCAAAGTATGTATCCACCTATAGGAGGTTTACAAACACAACCCGAGGTCTCTTTTCAAGAAAATACCTCTATGCCACTGCATATAGGAAATACCCTCAGAGAAACTTGGTAAGATAGTGATCAGTTCATAGCAGGATATCACATGCCTATACAACACCATGGTATACAACAAACGCCACTACGGAAAAACACCGTGACTTCACCAAATGAAGTCATTTCAACTCTAATAGAAAAGGTTAGAGGGTTAGAACTTGCCCAAGCAAGTCAAAATTCTCAATTCATGCAAGCAGGAAGTTCTAATCCTCCACACCATCCTAGCCAAGTAGATCTCCTCACAAGAGTAGGCATGTTAGGCATGACTCCTCAGTATTCACAACAAACCCCAACTAGACACACCATCTCTAACACCTGCTCCTCCCGGCCTAATACAAAACAATCCATTCTGGACAATACCCCGTCATACTTAAACATGTACTCCAAATCACCACAAGGGGATATGTTCTCCTCTCTCGGCATGTTTTCTCAAACACAGGTGTTCCCTTATGCCCCTACTAACATGCATACGCAACGCCATATCAACAACCCATTCCACCACCACTCCCTCAACAAGCACCATCAATGGTCGAAAAATATGCGATAGGGACTTATTCAGAATATTTGAAAGAGCCCTTAGATTTCACCATATAAAGCATCATGCTTCCAAGACCTCTCCCCGATTTTCCCAAATACAAAGGTGAGGGAGATCCAAATGCACATATCAAAGCTTACGCTACGGCCATTCGAGAACTACTCCCATGGGATGGGGTTGTTGCTAAAATATTCCCAAAAACCTTGGAAGGCATCGCTCTCGATTGGTATTATAGAATACCTGAGGCTTCCATCCATTCATTCAAACAACTCATTTCAGAGTTCATCAAGGCCTTTGACATGAACAAATTATTAAGAACAGGAATCAGAGAGTTCTTACACATCAAACAAGAACACAATGAATCTATCGCCCATTTCATCCAAAGGTGGCGTACAGTTCTTTATTCTTCGGAAAGTGCTCCAAACATGGATCAAATGGAACTATGTGATTTATTCCTTCATTCTCTTAGTAGAGAAGTGAAGGAAGAAGTCCAGAAGTTCCCATTAAGAACTTATGATGAAGTACTGGAGAGTGCTCTTCGAATAGATCAAGTGGCAATTGATAGTGGTCGCAAAACATATGGAGCAAATGGGAGGTTAATCACCCCCAACCAGAACACTACAACTTATCCTACTACCATGAACGTCAATCAAGGACCTAAAATCCTTAACAAAAATCGGGTGTAACAACAGATGGAGTAACCGACCAACCTAAAAAGGTAAATGTTGTCAATACTCCATCACAAATAAACAACCAACGAAATAACAACTTTACCCGAATAATCAATACGGTGGATTTTAACCATCCACAGCAACAACAACAACATAAACGGTGAAACCCCATACAGGTCCAAGCCAAAATTCAACTAGGTACCAAAACCAATAATTCAAACCAAAAACAACAAATGCAAAATTTTAATAGAAATGGTTTGATCAAATTTTTAGGCCACACATACACATCAAACCAACAAACTAGGAATTAAAATCCTAATTCGTATTGTGGTTTCCACAAAATTCAAGGCCATGACACTAGAACGTGCCATGACTACAATAAATTCATGTAACGCTTGCCAGATGAACAAAGACAACTTTTCATGGATATGTTTTGGTAGATCCTACGTCGCCAACTTCAAATACATTTTAAGGGGGTAGTTTCCCCTCAAAACGCACCCCTCAAGATCTTTAATGATCCACTCCCAAATCACGATAACAACAGGCTAAATCTAACTGGGACAAACAAGAGTGTAATGATAGGAAACAATGATCATGAAGCCTCAACTTTGCTAAATCCATTAGTTGCGCCACAACTAGGAAGTCAGCCATGACCTAAGGTAGTCGACAACGGTTTAGTGGAGTTAGATGCTTTGAACTACCCATCGAAGCTATAATAAGGACACGAAAGTATTCCAAGGTAGTCGATTTAGTGGAGTTAGATGCTCAAACTACCCATCCGATTCTCTTAGCCAAGTCCAAGCCACCTGCCAGAGGCAGATGACATCCAACAAATCGTAGTAAAACCTGTGGGTGCCTATGATTTGATTAACGACCTAACAAAAACCTTCTCGCACATTTCATTCTTAGACTTACTAAAGAACTCTCCTGCTCACAGGGCTGCTCTTTTAGAAGCATTAGGTTTAGGTCATTTAATTAACATCACTCCACCTCCTGAAACACATAGGTAAATCATGTGGACTTTGATGTTCATCCTCGGGGCAGGCAGATAGGGATGTCGAATTCATATTCGAGATAAACAAAATGCCGACAGATGCTGAGATCGCACGCCGAGGTGATCCAACCTTACATTTGCAAGTATGGGTTTATAACAACTATGTAAAGCGTGTAATGATAGATGATGGGGCAGTGGTTAACATAGTCCCCTTCTCTTTCCTTCAAAAGCTAGGGTATGGAGAAACCAATTGTTCCACAACTCGAAACACACTAAGAGGCTATGATAGCCTTAAAGCCACCTCGGTTGGAACTATAATATTACCGGTCACCTTAGGACCCAAAACCATCTTGACTGAGTTTTATATTATAGATCGGGAAACTAACTATAATATGATCCTTGGCTGACCATGGATACACCGCATGAAGGCAATCCCTTCTACGCTATTTCAAGAAGTAAGGTTTTACATTTAGGAAAGATTTGTGGCCAAAGGTGATCCAAAACCATTCGATGTACACCTAGTTGACTTAAAGAAAAGACCAGGCATGCACTCGGAGTTTGAACTCCCAACAAACCAACTTAATAAACCTACCGACGCAAAAACAAAAGAAAAGTTGGTACCTACGACAGATCTTGAAACTATGAGCCTAGCCAAGGCAACCCCAACCCCCAAAGATGAGGCTAACATTGTAGAAATAGTATCATTAGGAACTACTACAAAATCGTTGAATTATTAGAAAAGGATCTACCAATGTTCTTACCATTTGATTCTGTAGGCATAGGATATTCCCTAGGTGTTGGTTCTCTTCCAGCAGAGGATCTCTACATGGTGGAAGTAGAATATGCAAACACAACAAATATCCCAACATCCATATTCCCAGCTAAATATTGGACACTCCATTTTGATGGAGCTAGATGTCGTTATGGAGTGGGGGCAGGTATAATCTTTACTTCCCCTGAAGGAAAAGTCTTACCTTTTTCCTTTAAACTAAATTTCGAATGCACAAACAATGGCGCTGAGTACGAAGCCCTCCTCCTTGGCCTCATCTTAGCTAAGAGAATTGGTGTTGATAACATCAGAGTGTTAGGAGACTCACAATTGGTAGCAAACCAAGTCTCTGAGATATATGAAACCAAAGCCGAGCACTTACAACTTTACAAAAAGCTTGTATTAGATTTAAGCAAGGAGTTTGACTTCATATCAATTGAAGCAATCCCGCGAGAGAAAAATCTTCTCGCCGATTCAATAGCAACTTCAGCATCACACTTCACTCCAAACAATGAGTTAGAGGATACCCGTTTCATGGTGTCCCTTCATGATGAACCATTGATAAAAAGAAATGTCAATTCTCTTTTAAACGGAAATGACAAATCTACTATCCTAGACACATTGATAGTGATATGGCCACTGGATTACTTAAACACCTACGGCATTACATCTCTCCTATCATATGATATATTTTTCCTTAATCCCACATTCATCTTCCTACTTGGAAATCCCATGATGGATCTTCCTCGGAAATGGAACCTAGCATATACACAGTAGAAAATGGGATGATTTGGATTTACCTCCAGCGCCACCTGAGTTTGAAGAAGGTAACACCTCTTTAATCGAAGAAATAATTGATATTAACATCAGAACGGAAGATGAACCAAGGATATTAAAATTAGGATCCTCGTTAACCCAGAGAAATAGAAATACACACTCGAATCCTCAAAGAACATCAGAAGGATTTCACATTTAGTTATAAGGAAATGACAGGAGTTACACCCCACATTGTGGTACATAACCTCATCACTAAATCAGATGCAAAGCCAATTAAACAAAAATCGAGACCCATGAAACCTAAGGTAGCTCTCATGGTGAAAGAGGAGGTAATAAAACTCCTCCAAGTAGGATTCATCAAACCAGTTGATTACTCCCAATGGGTATCTAATATCATTCCCGTTCTCAAAAAATGGGAAGATACACATCTGCATAGATTTCCGAGACATTAACAAAGTGTGTCCTAAAGATGACTTCCCATTGCCATCCATTGATGTCATTGTTGATGCAATAGCTGGGTTTGAACTTTTGTCTCTCATGGATGGATTCTCGGGATATAATCAAATTAAAATATCTGAACAAGATCAAGCTAAAACCACGTTTATAACTCCTTGGGGAACTTATTGCTATGTTGTTATGCCATTTGGTCTCAAGAACGCTGGTGCTACATACCAGTGAGCTATGACATATATATTTCATGATCTAATTCATAAAATCATGGAATCCTATGTAGATGACTTGTTGGCTAAGGCCAAGAAGTGTTGTGACCATCCGGAAGTACTTCGCATCATTCTTTCACATCTGATAGAATACGGAGTCACGCTAAATCTAGAAAAATGCGTCTTTGGTGTAACAGGAGGGAAGCTCCTAGGTTACATTATATCATCACATGAGAATCGATGTTGACCCAACCAAAATTTGGGCTATCCTCGAAATGGTCCCACCTTCAGATGAATCTGGAATCAGGTCATTTCTCGGAAAGCTTGGGTGCAATCGGAGATTCATCCGGACTTAAGTTTCGCCATTCATCCAATCAAAATTTACTCAAGAAAGACTATAGCATTGATTGACTCGAAGATACAATGAATATTTCAAATGTAGTTAAGTGTTTCTTGTTGTCACCACCTATGCTAATGCCACCTAAACTAGATCGCCCATTAATTTTATATTCACGAGCTACCAATGTCTCGCTAGCCTGTATGCTGGCTCAAGAAGACGATGGCAAGAGAGAACGTGTGATTTATTTCATTAGCCGAACGTTTCTTGACTATGAAACACGTTATACACAAGCAAAACGAGAATGCCTCGCCATAGTCTTTGTAACCAAACACTTAAGACATTATATGCTAAATCAAGAAACAAGGGTCATGGTAAAAATGGACCATTTACGAACTTTTCTCACACAAGGGTCCTTATCTAAGAAGGCTGGATGTTTTATAACCTTAATGGGAGAATTCAAATTAACATTTGTAAATCAGAAGTTCGTTAAGGGACAAATCATCACAGATTGGTTAGCTGATAACCCATTAGATGGAGGTGATCTAGTAGATCTAAGATTTTCAGATGAGTGTGTATACTACATTGAAACCAGACCTCTCTATCTCTAGAGTGTCCTTGGTACACGATATCATTAATTATATCATGGACCATATGTATCCAGAAGGGGCTACACCGCAACAAAGAAGGTGGTTACGTATTATCGTAGCTAAATACATCATTATAGAGCAAGTGCTCTATCGGAAAGCATTCGATGGAATGCTTCTAAGATGTGTCGACGCAGAAGAATCCAAGAAGATTCTCCATGAATCTCACAGTGGAATGTGTGGAGGCCACTTCGGTGGCCATGCCACCGCTCATAAAATACATCGAATGGGCTATTTCTGGCCTACTCTAGAACACGACGCAGTAGAGTTTGTATGCAGTGTCATAAGTGTCAAGAATTCTCCCATGAGATTCACATGCTAGCACAAGCTCTACAACCAATCGCTACTCCATGGCCCTTTTCTACATGGGGCCTAGATTTAATAGGGAAATTCTCTCCCTCATCCACAGATGGCCATAATTTTATAATCACGGCCACCGAATATTTTACCAAATGGGTAGAGGCTATGCCTCTTACTACTGTACCTGGTTCTGTAATCGCCAAGTTCATTTTGAACCAAATCATTTGCAGGTACGGTATCCCACAAATCATTATCTCTGATAATGGAACTTCTTTTAAGAATGAAGAGGTTCACGAACTATGCAATAAATTTAAGATAAGCCATCATATGGCTTCCTTGTATTACCCTCAAGCCAATGGACAGGCTGAAGCGACGAATAAAACACTAAAAGCCATTCTCCTTAAAACGGTGAAAGAAAACAAACGAGATTGGCACTTGAAGTTATATCCGGCCTTATGGGCCCACCGAACCTCAATAAGAACACCAACAGGAGCAACTCCTTTCTCACTAGTATTCGGGGTAGAGGCAGTTCTCCCGCTTGAGGTTGAAATACCCAGTCTCCGCATTTCATTACAAGGGATTCTGGATGAAGACGCTTACAGAGAAGCACATCTTTCCCAACTAGAAATCCTAGATGAAGCTAGGTTAGATGTTGAATAACGGCATAGAGTCTATGCTGACCGGATGTGCCGGCAATATAACAAGAAAGTCTATGAATGTGACATATATGAAGGTGATCTAGTTCTAAGGCTAGACAACCGGATTGACAAGAAGACCGGCGAAGGAAGGAAATTCCAGCCCTAAATGGTTGGGCCCATACCGAGTCATGAAGGACTATGGAAATGGGGCATACCTCTTATGTATGCTAGAAGGTGAGGAATTTGGTGAAACAGTCAATTCCCTACACCTCAAATGATTCTACGTGTAAGCAACTAGCACTATTTATAATTATATCTACATTGCATCTTCATATAGATTAAGATCATTTTGTCCGCTTGTTTCGTACCAAAAAATTGTGATCAAGGAATTTGTTCTCAAATAAATTCATTACAAACTCATGATGTTGTTGGCATAAACACTCTAATCATACTTCTCCATTTCCATGATATCATCAAATTATCTCGAATCATTTCATCAAATAAATCTAGATATGACAAAGTCTTAACGGTAACCATACCAAGATCTGCAAGTTTATTCTCACTTTTGGTTTCTTCTTAGGATAGGTGTCTTGCCTATGGTCTATTCTAGAAGCTTCATGGTGTCACATCTATCCCATATGTATATCTCTTTGGAAATAAACACATACTGACATTTTACTCAAATAAACAAGTCAAATATTGATCAAACAGAAAATTTTAATTTTACACATTTCCTTGCCCCACCAACCTTTGGTGATGAGCTTGCGTCTCTTACTAGTGACGTAGGGTTGGGAAAGGATGGAAATGCCCTTACTCGCCTATGATTTTCCCACGGTGATAAACCCACGCTTCTTACTAGTAGCATGGGGCAAAGTGTAGGGGGTCCTCTTGACAAACAAATGCAAAAGGTCATAAACAAACAATTCAAATCTTGAAGTCTTGAGTCAAAAACAAATGAATCGGATGTCCGAAATTCCAAGAGAGTTCAAAATCCTAAAGCCCAGATTTTTTCTACCATGTGGCCATCTACGGATCTAAGTCTAGATAAACCACAAAGCAAGTTGCATCCCAAAACTATGAAGTCACTCGAGTGGAGTAGGCTTGTGGCATCCTAATTTGGTTCCACCAAAGCTTTGTCTATCTTTCATCACTATCATTTCAACACATTTCATAACTTGCGCCCTTCCCAACTCTCGGTGATGAGCCCTCGCATCTTACTAGTTGCGTGGAGTTAGGAGTAGGGGTAGGTTTATCTACTCATCATATCAGCTTATCTTCACCACTTTGCCAAAACAAATATGAAGTATCCAAAATTTCTTACAGAAACTAAGATTCAAAATCACATTGTATCTACATTATCATATATCAGCATCATGAAATACAAAAGGAAAGTAAACACTTGCATCATTTGTTCTCCATTGCATACATTCTAAAAAGCATATAAACATACATCATAACTACATAAGGAAACTGGAAATAGAAAGTGAGCCATGAATGCCAAGTTTTGATCCGAATAAATATATATATATATATAAATGATCAACGTTTATATACAATGCCATCATGCACTAAGCATGGTCAAAACACTCAAAGAGCCCAGGATATACAAAAGAATGTATCATACAAAAATCTATGAGAGCCAAGTGGCTTCTCAATCCCTACGAGACCCCTCTGAAGGCGCACACCCATGCCTAGGACTCCAGCTATGCCGGGCACTCGAGTGCACGGAGGGCTCAAGATCCCGAGGGGCAGCCACGGTCTCACCACGAGAATGGCTCCTCATCAAGTGCTCGGCCATCCTATACCCGCTAACTCGTGCGGAGATTCGATACCATCCTGGCCACATGCCAGACTAGGGGAAGACATCGGTATGTCTACCAGCCTACTAAGGCTCCCAACATCCCACGGACAACTCGCGGGTCCTCTCCATGGGGATCATCGGGGTATCGTGCATACCCTATGAATCAAATCTCGCCACTCATCGGCGATCTCTTCAAATAAAGGAGAAAACAAATTAGAAACCAAACAAGAGATTAGAAATACAAGATACAAGATAGCAAATTAAGGAAATCCTAACTAAAAACAAACATTAAAAGGAGGAGGGTAACTTACTCGGATCACTGTGCCTCAGATGGATCTATGGGATCAAGCACCCGCCACGGATACGCACTTCCGACCCGGGGTTACTCCTGTGGCCGGAGCAACATAGCGTCCCGCAATGGACTCATCCTCCCATGGCCTTGGGAGAGTGGCTCCTTGAAACCAAAGTCACCCTCTCTCGCACTCGCTCGGCCCTCTCCGCCTGCATGATATCCTGGGTGTCGTGCCACTCAGGATCACTGTCCTCGGTCTCCTCCTTTGTCTCTCCCCCGTAAACTCCTCAGACTCGGAGTCTACCTCAATGGGGTCATCGTTACTATGGGCAGGACTGCGGTGATCTGAAGCAAAGGTGCCTGAGGTGCACCGGCTCTCCCTCTGGCATGTACTATCCTCCTGGCTGTAATAGGAACACCAGGAGTAACCACTGTCCAACCCTAGCCTCTAGGCCCCCTCTGGCCTCTCGGACTGATCTGTATACTGGCGCCACTGGGGGAAGCATACCCATGTATGGTAAGCCAAACTACTGAGGAACTCGGCCAAAGGGGTGCATCTCCACTCACCCCACTCTATCAATAAGTTGCCCTATGGTGGAGCAGGAGATCAAGGTAAGAGCCTCCTCGCCCCATATACCTGCCATAGTCTGGTATGGTGTGGCCTCCATGTCGGTAGTAGTCAAGGAGGCAACTGGCTGATGAGGTGCTCTAAGCAGCCGACATGTCCCATCCATCCGGCTGCCCTCACGGCTCAAGGGGTCTATCACCTCTACACCTTTGTGGCGTAGGGGATGAAGTGCTCATAGACC
>CM031240.1:2484909-2573517 GCA_018340775.1 Taxus wallichiana var. yunnanensis
ACAAGGTATGGGCACTATGAATTCATTGTTTTACCTTTTAGTTTAACAAATACACCTAACTTTCATGAATTTGATGAATAATATTTTTCAAGAATACTTGGACAAGTTTGTACTTGTATTCTTGGATGATATTCTTATCTATTCAAAAAGCGTGGAGGAGCACAATGAACATTTAAGGATTGTACTTGAGATTTTAAGAAAGAGAAAATTATTTGGAAAGTTGTCAAAATGTTCTTTTATGAAACAAAAGTACATTACTTAGGACACATGTATAAGTAAAGATGGAATATAGTTGATCCATCAAATATTGCAGCCATAATTGATTGGCCAACACCTAAGAATGTTCATGAAGTTAGAAGCTTCATGGGGCTTTCTCGGATACTATAGAAAATTTGTAAAGGACTTTTCAAAAAGGTTTCCCAATTACTTCACTACAAAAGAAAGATAAAAATTTTATTTGGAATGATAAATGTGAGCAACATTTAAAACATTAAAAGAAAACTAACTACAACACCTATTTTGACTTTTCGGATCCTAACGAAAGCTTTACAATTTGTCACAGATGCTTTGAAGAAGGATTAGGGGGTATATTACTACAAAATGATCATGTTATAGCATATGAAAGTAGAAACTCAAGTTACACGAGCTGAATTATGCTCCCCATGACCTAGAGCTTGTTGCCATAGTACATGCACAAGTTTGGAGACATTATCTCTTAGGTAAACCCTTTGAATTAAAAACAGACCACCTTGGGCTGAAATACATCTTCACTCAGCCTAATCTTAATGCAAGGCAGTGAAGATGGTTAGAATTTTTGTCTCAGTATGATTTTGACATAAGTTACATTAAAGGTAAAGAGAATAGAGTGGTAGATGTGCTAAGTCATAGGAAACATATTTCCACACTTGTAACCTTGAGAACTCAGTTCAAAGATGAAGTAAAGAAAGCAATGATAATTGATTCATATTATCAACAAGTAAAAACAACACTTGCTGTAGATTTTAATGATGTAAGATACAAAGGTTTTGAATTGATGATGAAGGAATCCTAAGGTATGAAAATCGGGTGTATGTACCCTTAGAAAATGAGTTAAGGAAGAAATTGATGACTGAATTTCACAATTCACCTTACTTGGACATCCCTGGAGTGAAAAAATGCTTGCTGATGTAAAACAACAATATTTTTGGAAAGGGATGAAAAAGATATAATTGATTATGTATCACATTACTTGAATGTCAACATGTTAAGGCTAAACATATGCACCCAGCTAGTTTATTGTACCCTCATAGCATACCGTAATATAAATGGTAGGTAATAAGTATGGATTTTTTAAGGGTTGCCTATGTCTAAAAATAAGCATGATGTTATTTTGGTTGTGGTAGAAAATTAACAAAAGTAGCTCATTTCATTGTTGGAAATCTAAAAGATGATTCACTTGTTCTTGCAAAAATATTTGTTCATGAAATTTTTAGATTGCATGGTGTACCTGAGCTAATTATATCTGATAGAGATCCAAGAATGACTTCACATTTTTAGAAAACTCTAAATGCAACCTTAGGAATGAAACTGAACTTTAGTTCCGCATACCATCCAGAAATGGATGGGAAAACCAAAAGAGTTAATTAGGTAATGGAAGACATGCTTAGGATGTATTGTATGGATCAGTAGTACAAATGGGAAGAATACCTTCCTTTGGTTGAATTTGCATACAATAACACTTACCATTCCTCTCTAAAAATGGCACCTTTTGAAGCATTATATGGACGAAAGTGCAAAACCCTTATTAGTTGGGATAACATAGAAGATAGAGAGGTAATTGGACCTGAAATGCTTACTGAAATGGAACAACAAGTAAAATTAATCCATGAGTAAGAACGATTAAAGGAAGTTGTTGATAGGTAGAAAAGTTATGTAGACCTGAAAAGGGTTGATAGAAATTTGAACTTGGTGAAAAAGTATTTTTAAGAGTCAAGCCTAAAAAGAGCTCAATTACTTTTGGAAAAGCAACCAAGTTATCACCTCGATTTGTGGGACCTTTCAAAATTGTAGAAGTGATCAATCTGTAGTAGCTATCTATCATTTAGCATTGCCTCCCACATTGGCATGAATGCATGATGTTTTTCATATTTCCTTGCTTAAGAAATATGTTTCAGATTTGTCACATGTATTGAATTGGAATTCTTTGTAGGTCAAGACCCAGGGGTAATCATGGTTGAACCCGTAAGGGTGTTGAAACTCACAAGTTGCACTTGCGTAACCATGAAATAAGTCAATGCAAGGTCTAGTGGGACCATTTAGTGAAGAAAGTGCAACTTGGGAGAATCTTGAAGACATGAAAACTACTTTTCCTCATCTATTTGAACAAAATAATTTAGTTTATGTGATATTTAGATAATTAGTTTGAAAACTATCTCTGATTTTTTCCATTTTGGAAAAAACACTTTTTAATAAGTGTTGGTACAACCATTTTGATGTTGTAATAAAACCTTTGAAAACTTGAATTTCTACAAATTATGTTACTTGTTTGAGAATTATATGGTTGAATAAGTTATATTTTTACCTATGTTCTTAAAAAATGTGTTGACTAAGTTAATCATCGGGATGATGATGCTTTTTAGAGGGGAGGTATGTAATGCCCCTTTGTTGTTGATATTTGTACTTGCTTCTTTGAATGAGTTTTGGCAAACATTGACATGTGATTTTGTTCGAGTTGTTGTGCTCTTTTGAACTATTTGATCATGTTTTTGGAATGATATCAATTGCCTATGAAATATGATTGTTAATCATTCTTATGGAAATGTTGTACTTATGTTGATTTATCATTAAGTACTCACTGACTGTTTTTGAATAAACTAAGTGATTTCAGCTTGTGGAAAGTGAAATCAGATTCTTGGGACAGATATAAAAGGTAACCTGGTAAGCTATCTAAGTTTTTTGATATAATTTTTATTCCTAAGACTATAAATCAATATTAGAAAAGGAAAATACCTTGGATCAATTTCAAGTGATCCAAGGCATTCTCCTTGATATATTATGTTTTAATGATATAACTATTAAGTCTAATTGACTTCTAATGTTTTTTGATATTGAAATATTATAGACTTTGGTTGATTATAAACTAACCTAATTTTTTAATAATGCCTTATAGTTTTAGTCATACTTTGCTTAATTTGATTTTGATTCAATTAAAGTGATGATGATGTTTTGTTGAATGTTATAAAGGCCTAATCTAACCTATACTAAGGTGATGATTATATATATTAAAGGACCTAACTATATCCTATTTGCATTTGATTAAATAATATCAACCTAAGCTAAGGTTGACACATTTATATTAATGGGACCCTAAACCTATCTAAGGATCCTAAGTTCTAAACCTAAGACCTAACCTAAGGACCTAACCATGGATGGCATTGTGTTGAAGGGTTAGTGTATGGTTAAGAAGTTGGCGCCAACCCCATATGGTACTTGGAAAATTTAATGATTTTAATGGTATGCACCACCACCTTTGGTAGGGACCAAGTCTTACTTGGCCATGCATGCCAAAACTAGGTTACTAAAGGTTTAGTGGTGGCATGTATAACTATTAGTTGGTTTTGCTATTTTTTTGGAAATGGTGGTTGGTGGAATTGAGGGAGTAACTTGCAGTCTTTGCCATGAAATTAATGATCTTAAAGAAAAAGTGAAAACCACCTTGGAAAGGGCATGATGGTTTTGGGAAAAATAATAGGGGTTAGTTTTCATTTTTCATTGGTTTTTCAAGCACTATGGCTCTGCATGTTGATCTTTTGGTTTTCGGTTAGTTTGTTTTTTGGTTTATTTATGATCTCTCCATTGCATGGAGGAATTAGTGGAGAAAAATTTATTTCTTGGGATATTAAAATGAAGAGAAAGGAGAAGAATGGGTTTTCTGTGGAATTTGTTTCAAATTTTGTGGAACATTTGTGGAATTTTGAGAGAGACTTTGGGAGCTTGGAAAGGATATTTCAAGAGCTCTACTAGGCATGATAGGCTCTAACTCCTTGAAATAATTTTCTCTATTTAATGGATTTCATGAAAAAATAACTTTGCTCTTGCAAATGAAATTGTGTTCTTTGGTTTTGGGGTTTGTGTATTTGTATGTATTATTTATTATCTGGTTTATATATGAAATATTTCTTAGAATATGGTTGTATTTTTGATTATAATGGTTTTGGTTAGTGTATTCTTGATTATGAATTTTGATGGTTTGCAAATTTATATTTTTTAGTTGTTTTTGAAATAATGTTTATCTAAACTATTGTGTTTGTGTTTTTCTTTTCAAAGCAACTTTTTATTTTTTGAATACCCATATTTTGTTAGGTAATGCAAGTTTAATGCAAATTTACATGAACTACCCATATATATAGGTTTGTGGGTGTTTTGTTTATTTCTTTTTGGGATTTTTTATTTTTTTATTTGCATTTATACATTTTGTTAATTGGTGTATAACTTTTAAATGGTGAACTTCCTTTGTATACTCACCATTTAACTTGAATAAAGGTATTTGATTTTTATATTGAATTATATATGGACTCGAATCCTTGGTTTTATTTAAATGAGACTCCATCATTGAGTTATAATGTTAATGGGTGCTTTGTTTTTTCCTTTTTGACCTTTTAAGTTAATCTAGGTTTTTTAATGGGTTATTACCAGATCCTTTGAGGATTATAGTTTAGTTAAGTTTTTACAAAGTCTTATACTTTAGTCTAAACGATGATTGATGAATTGGACATATCTTTGTAAAATTTTATTTTGTGCCATAGGTTGATGGTCTTGATTGGGTATTTTGGGTTTGTAGTATTTTATTTATTAATTTTTTCCATTTTTCTCCTTTTGTGGAAGGGTTTAATGATCTATAGATATTTTTGTGTTCGTTAGATTCACAATAATGATGAATTAAGAAAGGGAATTTATAAAATTATATAAGTTTATTGAAACTCAATTAATGAGCCTTAGGCTCACTCATTTTAATGATTTATATCATCTGGGACATTCCTTAGGTTATTAAGAATTTAAGGATGAACCAATTGTTTAAATTGTTCTAAACTTGAGGATATTGGTGATGAGTATTTCGAGTCTTGAATCAACTTCACACCCACATTCTATGTTATATTCTTTTAGAAATTTTATTGGTGATCTTGTTTAGTTTGATTTATTTTTATAATTAGATTAATTATTATTTTACTTTCTTAGTTTATATGATATAAACTAGTTTAATCTTGTATCCTACCTTGAAGTATGTAGATTAATTAGTTTGAGTTTGATCTATTAACTGTTTTAGAATTGTTGATTGAAGTGGATGGTTTTGCTAACATTAGATAACAAGTTGAGTATGAATGAAGTAAATTACTTTTTGGCTTAAATAAGTATGATGATTATATATGAGTTATTAAGTAAAAGGAACTCAATTGTAGTGTAAATGATTGAAATTTACTTTTTGTTATAATGCTAAAATATATAAATTATATAAGGATGGATCTTATTGAATTGAATTATAATATATTCATTATTTGATTAAATATAAATATTTGACTAATGTGAATAAGTTGTATAAACTTTATTAAACAAGATATAAGATTACAGTCATATAAGTATGGGCTTATATGACTGCAATCTTATTAATCTTGTACTTATATTTATATGATTGATTAGGATCAATTACATTTGTTTTGGGTCACCTTTTGTGACTTAAATTATTATTTGATTTGAATTACTTAAATGAATTGCATGTGTTAACTTGTCTTCTTTAGATGGTTTCATTTATGATGTTCTTGTGGCATGATCAAAAAGTTTTGTACTTTATTTTTGAACCTTAGAATAATTTCATTTAAAATCAATGTTCCTTTTATGAAATTATTAAGTTAGAGCATGTTGTTTATGAAGATTTAGTACCTATCATGCTCAGTTCGTATGAATTGACACATGCTAACAATCTTGCTAGATGGATTTGTGAAAGATGAAAGAAGGAAGACTTATAAAAAGTTGCATTTATTCTATTGATTGAAGTTAATTAATTTGGTTAAATGATTTTTTATAAACTTTGAAGTATTTATGTTTTGAAAACATGAAAGGCCTATGGCCCATTTATTGTAATTACTTGGAAACATGTTGATTTTCATTGACAAAAATATGTTTGATGATATTTAATGTTGAATGAAATAAAGATGATTACTTGATTCATATTGTTTAAATGGGAATGACTGAATGTTAAGTGTTGGGAAATTAGTTGTGATTCCATTTATAAAAGTAAATAGATATTGTATTCATAACATTTCTATACTAAGCATAAGTATGTTTTATTAAAGTACTATATGCATTTGTGATTGCTTACTCTTATGAAATAAAAGAGATATGATCATTATCTATGTAGCTTGGGTAATAAGATAAGTGTGGAGGATTTGGATTAAGTCCGTTAGTTGAATGGAATATGAAATGTACTATTATAATCCTATGAATATGATAATAATTCCATCAACTTGAATGTGTTGGAATGTACTTATATGATTAGAATGGTCTTTAAGTATTGATTCTTAAATACATACTTGTTGTCTAATTACTTAACAGTTTGAAAAATAAAGGACATAATGAAGATATGTACAAGTGAATACTTATAAACAAACTATAAGTAAATAAACATGTATGCTTGTGTTTAAAAATTTGATATCTTGATACGTTATGTTACTTTATAAAATTATGAAACATACCTAAACATATTAGTTATGTATAATTGAACTATTCCTAATAATGTTGAATAAAAATGACTTTGTCTTAATGTTTTCCTATTTATATAACTAAATTAGGAGCATGACACTTAATTGAATTAATGAGAAACATATGCTTAATTGATTAAGTTTAATGCATAATTAAATTTGTAATCCTGTACTTCAATGAATAGAACGTTATGATCCTTACTTTAAGGGATAATCATATCGAACCCTAATTGATCCTTAGGAACATGACACCTAATGATGAAAATATTAATGGAAAGATTGAAAAAATATGCTAATTAAATGAATTAATGAACTTGTTAAGATATGAAGTTTCACTTAGAGGAACTCGACATGACATCGCAACATAGTTTGTTCATTGCTGCATAGTACCCACTTAATGATACCCATTTAATGATGTGAAGTCATTATTGATTATGGTGATAAACCACTATGACACTAAACACGTAGCTCCCTTAAGCATTATATCGTAAATTCATGATCCAAGTCTCTGTTATAAACTAATTATGCATATAGACCTATGATAGCACGATGTCATCTTATGATGACTACGGGTAATGAAGTGGATCCAAAGAGATGTAAGTCAATTTGATGCACTTGATTTCCCTTAGTCTCCTTAAATAGACCATAACACTATGTATGTGCTATCTCTACTTAGTATATAACATGGACATGGATGTGATTGAAAAGTCAAGATAGTCTAATCTAGATAAAATTTTTCAAGTGTGGTGAAAGACATATTCCTTTTGATGAGTATGTCATCTAGGAATAAAATCATGACATACATGTCTTAAAAATTTGGCCAAAGTATCGCAAGTTGTTGATTGCATTGTCTTGATTTCACCTAGACTAAAGATGTGTGATATTAGATGGGCATCTGTAACAGATACCCAGATAGGATCTTTAGATGGTTGCACTTGAATGATCCTTAATGATTAAGGAAACCACTATTATACTTTGTATACACTTGTTATAAAGAAAATGAGAGATCGGTTTTTGAAATGAGAGTCATTATACCGAGTCACTACATATGGTTTATTGTTATGTGATGGATTAGCTAAAGGAATGTTTGTTCTAAATTATGTGAATTTAGAATTCCACATTAAATGTGTGTGTGTGTGTGTGTGTGTGTGTGTGTGTGTGTGTGTATGTGTGTGTGTGTGTATGTGTATATATATATATATGTATATATATATATATGTATATACATGTATACATATATACATATATGTATATGTATATATATATATATATATGTATATATATATATACATATATATATATATATACATACATATATATATATATATATGTATGTATATATATAGAAAACAAAAATCTTATAGTCTCAACAACCTATAAAATATTAGAAGCCAACAACAAGCTTATTATGAATTAGAAGCCATCTAAAGCAAGATTTTCTTTGAGTGACTACAAGAAGATCACAAAACATTAAATCTATGAGTCCATCTAGTAAGGGAACTCACAAACGAATATTTGAGCATTTTATACATTTTGAACTCGAGATTGAGGAAAGGTATAGAAATATTTAAGGTCTTTGCCCATTTCATCACTTCCCAAAAATATAAAATTCATGAAATATTTTAATTCCTTTGAAACAAAAGGAGTTATTCTCATCCTCCATAATTAGTCCAGTTGAGGGTAGAGGAATAAAGCATTGTATATATTCTGAACTGAGATTGAGGAAGCATAAGAAAGATCATGTCATTATATTTCTGTACATTTGATGAAATCGATTTTCCAGGCTTAGAACCTAATGTCAAATGAAGAGAAGATAGGCTACCCAACCACCAAGTGCTTCACTTGTTCCCATGCCTTCCAAATCGACTAAAGAATAAAAGACCCATGAAGAGAAATAAGAAACCCCCAAATAGTAATTTAGAAAAATGAATTTCTTTCACACACAACAAAATTTCTCTTGACCCTTAATCCTATTGGTAATATTGATTATGTGGATACGTTCACAGCCCTTAAGAGAGAGAGAGATAACTAAAATTTGAAATTCCATTGGTTGGTTCTTGCATTCATATTATCAAAAATCACCTTCTAATCATCTTTAACGATGTAGGAAGGAGTCAATGTTGTTTCTTAATAGTTTCTAGGACAAAATGCTCTTTTTGGTCTCAGGATATTAGGGAGTATGCCCAACGAAGTATCCCAAATGTAATGGCACCTATCCAAACACTAAAAGGAAACCTCTAAAAGAATTTACCAAGCCACCGAATATTTTGACACAATCATTTTAACAAGAGCCTTTGTTTGCAAGATATTGTGTTTCAGAGCAACCCTTTACACATACTCAAAATACTATATTTTATGCTTTTGCAAACAATAGAACACCTAGAGAACCAAAAGGATATGGAGAAAACCGAGATAGGATTTTGTAGAGGGTCTCGACATGGAGGTATTAGATCAAACGATGACGAGCAACAAGGTGCCACGAGACCAAGATATCATATGTCAAAGTTATAGTGTTTTTGGTCTCTAGGCTCTTAAGGGACTATGTGCGGATGAAATATTGAAAAGAAATGGCTCTTTCTGGAACAAAATTGAATCCCCATAAGAATTTAAAGCCACCTAGATGTTTTGGTTAGTCCGTTTGGCACCAAGAGCGATCGTTTGTAAAATATTTCCTTTGGACAACCTTACACCTGGTATGACTCAAACTACACTATTTGCACTTTTGCAAACAATAGAACACTGAGAGAACCAAAAGGATATGGAGAAAACTGAGATAGGATTCTATAGAGTTCCCACACATGGAGGTTTAGGATCAAACAATATGTCTCTAGGTGTACGGAGACTAAGATATCATATCGAAGTTATAATGTTTTTTACTCTCTGGGCTCTTAAGGGACTACATCCGAACAAAGTAAAGAAACGACACCATATTCTTGAAATGAAGCCTTTATATCTATCTACCTAGAAACCCATACATGTTTGCAGTCCTTTTAGTGCCAAGAGACACCGTTTGCAAAATATTGCATTTGATAGCCTTACACTGACTTAAACTACACTATTTTGTACTTTTACAAACAATAGAACATCAAGAGAACCAAAAGGAGACGGAGAAAATGAGAGATAGGCTTGAATAGAGACGGTCCCAACATGGAAATTTAGAATTAAACAAATGTCCTAGATTCCATGGAGACCGAGATATCACCTATTAAATTTATAGCATTTTTCAGCAAGTAATTCTATGGGCTCTTAAGGGACTACGATCGATGAAGTAGCACACAAGTAACAACTTCATCCGACACCAAAAAATCCTCCACAAGTTTTTACTAGGCCACTCGAAGATGTGTTGGCATAATAGTTTGGCACCAAGATCCACCATTTGCAAAATATTACATTTGATACCCTTACATTGTTTCAAACTACACTTTTAGCACTTTTGTAAACAATAGAACACTAAGAGAACCGAAAAGAGATGGAGAAAACTGAGATTTATTTAGTATAGGGTCTCAAGAAAGGTGCCACGTGGATAGATATCACCCTTCAAAAGTTATAGCACTTTTTTGATCCTGGGATCTTAAGAGACTACATCTAAACAAAGTAGCCCAAAAGCAAAGCTAGCCCATCACCAAATGAAGCCTCGTAAGAATTTACTGTGCCACCTAGATGCATTTGGCACACTACAACAGGTTTGGTTGTCAAGAGCCACTAATTGCAAAATATTACATTGAAAGATAACAATTCAGGCTTACTGACTCAAGCTATATTATTTCATGTTTCTACAAACAATATAACAGAGAGAACCAAAAGGAAATGGGAAAACCGAATAGGATTCTATAGAGGGTCAGATGTGGAGGTTTAGGATCAAACGATACATCTCTAGGTGCCACAGAGACCGAGATATCACCCATCGAAGTTATAAGAATTATTTTGTCTTGAGATCTTAAGGGACTATGTCCCGAAATGTGTATGAAGCAAATGGCAAGTATGACACTACAAACAAATCCTATTTAATTTTTGCGATATATGTTTTGGAACATCTTGTTTGACAACAGAGATACCACTTATAAAATAATGGATTGGAAAAACTCTCACTCTCTCTCCTCTCTCTCTCTCTCTCAATCAATCTCACTCATTTCCTTTCTTTGAAACAAATTTCAAATTTCTCATATTTCATGTATGGTATTATGTAAGCCAAGTTGACCATTAGAAGCGGGAAAAAAACCACATGTTTCACACTTTTGACACATGTTCTGACCTCCACAATGTATTGAGCTCACCATGTTCTTAGCTGCCAAAGCACACTACCAAAGTTTTAATTTTAAGGTATAGTGATTACATTAATAGGGATGTCGAAGCCATATTAGTCTTGTTGCAGTACTAAATTACCCATGAAATTTAATTCTCTAGCTTTCATTTGCTTTACTCATCTTCCACATCATATTGATAAATCAGAGCAGATAAAGTTGCCCTCTAAAATAAGTGATACACCTCATATGAATATGATCCTTGATATTTAATCCAATCCCACCATAATGCACAGATGAAGTCTTTTTTGGCGAAACACGCATGGTCATTTTCCTCAAGAAGAGATATGATTTTCTTAACATATTTTTTTCCATATTTTCCAGATACATTTGTTGTAAAGACATATACTTAATGAGAAAATGCTCATGGATGTAGAGGAATAATGGAAAATTTAGCAGATGAATGCGATGGAGAGACAAAGGAAAACGAAAACAGAAATGTGAGGGACCGAAACATGAGGTCCATTACAACAAAATATTCCAAGGCCTTAGATTGCATAGAAATTAAAATCATAGTAGCATGGGAATGGATAATAACACATACGATGATTTATCAAGGAATCCTCAAGTAAATATTTCTTATGTTTAGTTGAATAGGAGTTAATGGCCTACGGCTTAGTGACCTTCCATTCATTGATAATTTATGCTATGATAAACCCATGGATGCTTTTAAAGTTCTTTCAAAAAGATAGGTTGGTCATCAAGAGAAGGGATGTTCCTGATTTCCAAACAACTTGAAATGCATACAAATTTGAGGTCATAACAAATTGGATAGGATTGGACATTGATCTGGAATCTGAGTTTCTAATCATTGTCATTACATCTAGAGAAACATTATCAAACATTGGAGTAATGCATCTTTAAATCCTCTCAAATTTCTAGCTTACATTAAAGTTGGAATATCAAGCTCTATTCTTCGAATGAAACCTTCATTTTCTGATAGCTTGAAACTAAAATAATTATTCAAAACAACATAAAATTGATAAAATTTTCTTGGTATTAATCATTCAGTCCCACAAATATTCATTTTTTTGTTATTCTCAATTTATAACATTGTTGGAGCTCCAAATATTTCAAAAGCTATAGAAAAAAGGAGATAGTTGTATTGGGTAACATTTATTTTTACCGAATTGTTCTTGGATATCTGGCATTTCCCTCCTTCAAAATATCAAGATGAAAGGCATCAAATTTTGATGACTCTCTTTGAATGTTCTTCCTATAAAGCAGATGAACCCTTTTTAGTTGAATACAATCTGTCAATACTAATAAGAGTGGGTAAGCCACTTGAAAACATTATAGTGAGTGAAATAGTTCCCATGCAAAAGGAAAAAGAAGATAGCTATATTGGGTAACATTTCTTTGTGTAGCTTCCCACATGGAAGGTGTTTTTAGAAAATGGATGTACTAAAATTTTCTTAGATATATGGAATTTCCCTCCTTAAAAATTGTTGGAAGAAGGTGGGGTTGTGCCCTTGTTGTTTTTCTCATGACATCATAGGTATCCTTTCTGGTATTATCCGAGAGAACTCCCATGCTTGTGTGATAAGTTTAAAATCTCCCTCGGCTCTTAGGAACTTGTTTTTATCAAGATTTAATGGCAAGGATAGTTTTGATAGGAGTTTCTTACTTCCTGTCTAGATTAGAGTATGAGAAATCAACAAACACAAAACAATGTCGAGTATGCAAGGGCTTAGTACCTTGGAGATGGTGATGGATGATACGGGCGCAAAGTCAATGTTGAACTCCTCACTACTGATTCCAGCAAACTTGAGCTCACATACACTAGAGAAATATTGATTAGATATTTTATGTGGGGGCTGCCTGACAAAGCATATCCAGAAGCGTTAACTTCCTCGGTGGTTGTCAACCCCGTGTGATAAAGAATAATGATAAAATACAAGATAAACAAATAACATGCAAGCTGATGAATAAAGGAACCTGACATTACGTGGGTATGTAGATGGTGTTATTGATTTGATCCAAACACAATGTGCAACAAGAACCATGCTACGTGAACTAACAAATCATGAGCAGAGTATTGTGGGGATTACAATGTCATTACAAGGACATCATGAGGATATAATGATAAACAAGAAGCTTAGAATTCAAAACAACATTTTCCCAAATTTTCTCACTTAAATTTTCGAAGGGGAAAGCCCATATTTATAGCCTAATGGTGAGGTTAGACTGTAGGTTAAAAGATACTCAGGGTTGGGTAAAGTGACCCTGATTAAAAGAGGTGATGTGATTTAGTGGGGCTCACAATTTGACTTAAGGTTAAAAAGATAAGGATGTGATATGGAGTGGGAAAGATGATTGACATGGTTAGGTGAAATAATAGATTCCATTCTTGAAATTAAGAGTGGAGTGTCGGATGGGTGTATTATTGCCCATGAATTGAATAATTTGTGAGAGATGCCAAAATTCAATTATTAAATGGGTTTATATGGAGCCCATTTAATAATTAATTAAATTTGGGTGAATAAAAGGATGAGATTTATTTAAATTTAAGAAAAATAAAAGTGAGAGTGAGAGTTGAATGAATGTGAGATGACAGAGGGGCGTTACACCAAAAATGGTGTCTACATTTGCCCCTTTTTGTTGAGTGGTTTGTGATAGCAAGCCATGAGACAAAAATAAAAAGGGTTAGATGAAATATGTGTCCGAGGATGGATGAAGACATGACCAAAGGCAAAAATGCCAAGGTGAAAAAGGATCACAATATCTATGAAAAATATGGTGGTGACTCCAATATCACATCGGTAGAGGACAATTGCGGTCTCAACGGAGATAGACAAAAATGTTCTATAGACCAGTGAGTGGGTGAAGACCACTGCAGTATGGATGTAAACCACGATGACCAATGAGTCATAGGAAAACATCAAAAGATGTGCAAATGAATGCGAAAGGTATGTGAAATCCTATATGTGAGGAATCAAGTGAAAAATCATGTGTTCGCAAAAGGGACAAGGATGAAGATAAGGATGCCCTTAAAGATAAGGCAAAGAAGGAAAAAACGTGAGTTATATGTGTCAACAAGTAAAGGTATGAAAAGGTGCCCCATCATAGGGCACGAAAATTTCATAATGGGAGATGGGTGTTGAAATAAAATATCCTGGGGGAATGAATATGACCACGAATGTGGATATGAAGAACAGATTGGATAAAATGCTCCAAGAGGGTGTTAAATAGGATATTGAAAACATGTGTCTTAAGACATGTTTTCTATTTTCTCCTCATTCTTTATCCTCTTCTCTACCTCCTTTCTAATTCTTCATTGTAAGTTTTTGGGTGAAGGCAGATGAACAATGGGTGAAGAAGAAGGAAAGGAGTCCCACTTCTTTGACAAATAGGAAAAGGATCCAAACTACTTGTGTGAAAAAATTGGAACAAACGTTCATGGAAGAGAACAATATCAAATAGATGATGGTTCGTTATGGTATCTTCCAAGACAAAAATGTCCCAGGAAGATGGGATGAAGGATGTAGATGATAGATGATAGAGATAAGAGAAAGCGGACATGGTTGGAGTAGAGTGGACGTGGTGGAGGAGAGGAATCAAATAGTAGAGAAGGACGATAAGAGAGGTGAGAAGATAGATGAAAGCAAAAAGAGAGAATGATAGTTAATAAGAAGGTAGTGGGAATTATCTACTTTATGGGGCCTGAGAATTGCCCAGACTCATAATATCCAAAACCTCATTCTTGAAGGGGACTCCCTGAATATCATTAATCACCTTAATCAGTGCTCACCTCCAAGTTGGAACATCAAGGATTTTATCTTAGAGTCCATAAGTATCTGCCAAACCTTCAATAACATTCGGATCATAGCATACTTGGAGGGTAACAAGGTGGCAGATGCATTGGAAAATTATGGCATTAATGTTAACCACATTGTTTGGGATAATAATAGCATTCCTAAACAGCTTCAAAGCAACATTCAAGTGGATATCTATAAACATGCAAATTCATGATTTGGGATATGATCATTGGGAGTGGATTAGTATTAATAAAGCTCCCACACGTGCTGACTTTAAAACTAAGCTTATACAAATCTTGTCGAACAATCAAGATTGTATGAAGTATAATGGAAAGTTCAAGTGGATTTATATTGAAATGAAAGTCACGCATGCGGGCAAATTGTGCTCTCTACAATCTGGCTACAAGACTCTACGGATCCCCAAGACAAATAATGTTAATGATGATAGGGAGCGGGCTAGAAAAAGGGCCGTAGTTCCCACATGCGAAGCTTCCACAGGTTCAAATCAGTAGTCATGTGGGTATTCATGGGAAAAACAACGGCTATTCTCATCAGCAATTTCACTGCGCGGATAACAATAGTGAAAGGCAAGGACTGGTATTAGTGCTCTTAAGGATTCTAAAATTTTTTGCAAGCAGTTAAACATGGTGACAATGGGGGCCCCCCTTGCCAGATTGAGCCCAGCATGGATCCGAGATGGAAGGATAATGTGGAGCTTTGGAATATTCTCAGCTAGGGAGGCATCACCAACTTTATGGAGAAGATTCAGGGCCACGATCAAAGTATTTCAGTGTGTTTTGCAAAGGATTGGAAGGATCACACTGTGGATTATGGGGGGCAGAAGATTTCGATCAATGAGGAGTTAATTGCTGAAGCGACTGGCCTTGGCATGGAGGGGTACCACTTTTCAACAAAAGGGTTGACAGAGAAGCTGAGGAGAGGAGATTTGTTGAGGGAACAGAGAAGTTGATCTTTGTCATGGCGGGCCTACTTGTTAGTTCGATCCCTTCGCCTTATGATGAGGTTACCCGTATGATGGTGCATTTCATTTCTTTGGAAGGGAGGTTCGTCACTGTACTGCTAAACATCTTGTCTTCCTCAATCATTTTCATAGGAATCACACGGTATGTTTCCCCCATTATCTACTTAACTCTCTTGAGCACTCCATTTTGGAGTTTCAAAAGCATGCTCGTGTGGTTCCTTTGCACCAGGGGCTAATTTTCTTGCTGCATAAATTGTGTCTTCTTTGATCTCCTGGTTTCCCTTCCTCCCCTGGCTCTGTTCCCCCTCTGCCCGGTTCTAGCGGCCGCTAGCCCCATCTCCCCACATTTTCCCGACACCGCTATTGTCACCCCCTCTACGGCCTTCCCGGCTCCATCTCCCATTCCCCCACCTCTGCTCCCACCCCCTTCACTTCCACTTGGCCAAAGCCATACTGTGTCCTCTAGGAAGACTCGAACCTCGATACCCTGCTGTGGGGAAGGGTCCTCAAGAGCTTGAAATTGCCCATAACCTCCTTCATATCAGCAGTGCTAGTTCTCAGGAAGCACATATGGAGAGCTCCATAAAAGGCCGTTGGAAGCCTTAGAATGACATGAAGTCATTGAAGGAAGAGGTTAAAAATTTGGCAAAACAAAAAGGTAAGAGGAAGGAGGAGGAAGAGGTGGCTATGGATAATAGCCAGATTGAAGATATTTACAAGAAGTGAACTCCTTAGACTCCTGTTTAGGGAAGGCCAAGACTCGCCATGACTATAATATGGCCATTTTTAGTGCAATTGAAGAGTTCATTGAACAGCATGTCCGTAGTGTCTCCAATCTCAGCGGGGTTCCAGCAACCCTTTGGGGGGCACCGACAGGAAAGCAAAAGGACCATTGATCAGCTGGATGTTACTGACTCTACCCACATGATGACTTTGGCTATGTTCAAATCTTGGCAGAATATCAAATCCAGCATTGACAAAGCTGCCAAGAAGTAATTGTGGGTGCTTTTGTTGCACTTCTTTGTAATTATTGTTGTTTTTTTGTTTTTTCTTTGCTTTTCCGCAATGTTCGTTCTATTCAATTTTTTTGGGGTAGCTACTCTCTTTGGCTACTTTGGGATTCACGTCCCATCAGATTTTGATCCTTTTTTCCTAGTTCTCATTCCATTAAAGCTTCAGGCCCTCTTTTGTTCTCAAGGGTATAGTCCCTTTCAAAAACTATTCACAAAAAAAAAAAAAAAAAGGTAGTGGGAAAAGATAAGGGGGAAATAAATAGGAAGGCATGATGGACTTGAGAAAAAGAAAATAGAGAAAGAGAATAGGAGAAGAAGGGAAGGAGGAAGATCAAACAAGAAGAAGATGAGATGAGAAGGGAAAGGAGATTAGAGGAGATGGTGAATGTATAGAGATGTACCATAGTAAAGAAGCAACAGATATAATAAAGAGGAGAGATGGTGGAAGAAAGAAATGATGAAGGACAAAGAAGAAGACAAGAAAATGACAGAAGAGGGGATGAAAGGGAGATGGAGATCAAAAACAAAGGGGGAGAAAGAATGGATCACGAAAGAGACGACAAAGCTGAGAAGGAGAAGAGGTGAAGAATATTAGAGAAGGATGATAGGAGAGATGAATAGGAATAACAGGATGGAAAGATGAAGGAGATGAAGAAGTTAAAGAAGATGGGAGAGGAAGTAGAATAGAAAAGAGAAAGAAAGGATAATGAGGAGCTAGGAGACTGTAGAGGAGATGAAAGAATGGAAAATAAACTGATGTATAGAGATGGAATAAGATAGGGGTGGTAGAGAAAGAAGTTCAGTAATGGGAAAGTGGAAATAAGAGGGAAAGAAGAGATGATAGAGCTGAAACAGGAAGGGAATTGAATCCAAAGTGTTAGGGGTAAGACCCAGAGTAAAGAATATGAAACAGAACACATGGAAATGCATGTGGATGGTGGGATGATTAAAAAGATGGGACAACGTTGGTGATTCAGTTATCAATGGAGAAGTAGGACGAAAGTGTAAGGAGAAGAGGGGATGAAGATGATATAGAGGAAATGAAAGAAAACTAGGGGTAGAAAGGAGGAGAGGACAACAGAGAAAATGATGCAAAGGTAGTATATGATGAAGACAATAGAGATATTGAAGAAGGCAAAGGGAATATGGAAAGGCAATGCCAGTGGAGGGATGTTAGGAGAAATCCTCTCGATAATGATCAGAGGGCACAAAAGAAAAAAGGAAGGAAGAGAAAATGGAGGAGGTAAAAAGGAGTGAACATGGATGTGTAGAATGGGGATAAATGAATTTTAGGAGAAGTCCACTGATAATTATTAGCGTGAAAATGGAAGATGATGATGACATAATGTTAGGAGATGAACAATGATAATGACGAGTAAGTATGGTGGTAGATATGTGGGAGTACTCTGGAAAATGGAGTGGAAAGAGTAAAGAAAGGAGGGATAATGATTGGTGTGGAGATGATGATGAGGAGAGGATGTAATGGATGAGGATGTGGATGAAGATGAAGGAAGTAAAGATGAAGGAACGAGACATAGTAAGAAATGGTATGAAGTGGTTAAGTTAGATTTCCAAATGAGGGATGATGGGGATGATATTTGAGGAAGTTTGAGATATTTTGTGTGAGGAAAGAAAGAGGAGGGAAGAGGATGTGTTTATGGGGAATGAAGAGAAAATGACGGATGGTGGGAATGTGGAGTGAAGGGGAAAGGCAAGGAGACAAATCATTCTTAAGAGAGACTCTTAAGTAAGATCACCATGCCGTAAGAATGGTTAAGTAGAATCACCAAGAAGAAGAAGAAGAATGATGAAAAGACTGAGCGGTGTATACCAAAATGGAACAAGAGATGAAAGGAGGTGATAACAAGGAAAAAAAGGAGTGTGACATGAGTGGATGGAGGAATGTATAGTGTAGGATGGAGAGTGTAAGGGAATTCTTAATTAGGATGCCTATGTTGTGTGAGTGATGATGCCAGAGCGTTAAGCAGAAGTTATGGAGTGGGAAGATGTTTCTAGTGTTGAATGGAATAGAAAATGGTGGAGGAGTTTCTATAGTGGTAGGATCTTAGGAAAGAGATGCATTGTGATTAAGAAGCCTATGTGAAATGGGTGGTTAAGTAAGATCATCAAGCTGAAAGAAGAATGAAAGGGAAATAAAATGATAAATAGATGCCAGTAAAAGGATATTAAGAGAAAAACACAAAAATAATTGCCGGGTGGAGGACATGTGAAGTATCGAAGAAACAATGAGAAGGACGAAGTGGGTGAGAAGAGAAGGAGAATGAGATGGGGTGAATTTTAGGAGAAAATTGGGTTGACAAAGGAGACTAGGAGGAAGGAATGGTCAACAAACGTGATTACGAATGAGACCTTGTCTAGAATGACAGGTCTACCTCGAGTAGGATTTCCATGTTACGTGGGGAGTTATGTGGACGTGCCAAGATGGGGATGAAAGGCCTATGATGATGAAGAAGATGATTTCTGCATGCTAGATGAAAAAAAAATAAGAGTGATGAGAAGGATAATGGGTGGATGATTGGAGAGAAGAGAAGGACGATGTGAGAGGATGGATGGAGAAAGGTCACATTGGTCATGGTGGGGGATGAGAAGTTGTTGGATAATGAATATTACTTGAGAGATATTCTCAAGTAGAATTCACAAACTACAATGGAGATCAAGTAGAATTCCCAAACCGAATAGTGTATCAAAGAGAGTGTGTAGAAATAGTAACAGATTTCATGGATTTATGGATGATGTTAATAGGGAACATCCTTAAGAGTAAAAATATAGATGTAGATTTGATGATATGAAATTTGATTTCTAAAAACATAATTGTAATAAAATATGATTTTGATGAGATGAGTATCACATAACCATAGCAAGGGCCATGTAAGAAAGTTATGCTTTTAACCGGATAGGAAGTAAACAAGAAAAGGCACTACTCAAAGCATTGCACTTGCAACTGATAGCAGGTGTTAGTACATAACTAATGAGATTTGATTATACCAAAAGACCAAGAGGGAGATATGGATGAAAGATTCTCATAATCCTAATATTGACATGATAGGGATTTGAGATGTAACTTGTATGTGGGAAGAAGGTTCTCCAAAGGTGGTGTTCCTTAAGTCTATGCCCCAACTCTGGGAAAGGGAAAGAACAATAATAGAAGAAAGTTGATCAATGCGGGAAGCTTTTTCGAATGCCATAACAAAAGAGTAGCCATCCTTCGAGGGTATGGTCTATTATATATATAACATGGATGGTGAGAATAAAATACATGATAGCCATCCTTTGAGGGATCGGTCTATTTCTTTTGATTTTGCTTTGATTTTGATTTTAATTTGCATGTTTTTCTTTTTATTATTTTTTGCATTTTTTGTATGAACAATTGTCCTTCGAGGGATCAGTCTATTTTGGATAAATTTGATTTATTTTTGCATGCATGGATGTTATCTTCACATGGGGGAGAGCTGGGGATAGAAAATTAGACCACTTAGGAGGGGATAATGACTATACAGAGACACCCCTATACCCTTTACATGATTGTCATAGGAAAATGAGAGGGTGATGGATGTAATGATTATGGGGTTCTCACCAAATGGGAGAACTTATCCATAATGAATATGCTATGAGTAGAGCCGTGGTACTCATATTCAAGGTCATATCAAAGTAGTGATGGTAGACCACATAATTCATATCATTACCATGATAGACGGAAGTGGATAATGGTGGAGACATGGTCTAAAGATAGGACTATGCTCATAAGTGCATGTACTAACAATAGAATGGCTGTAAGTGCAATGCATTAAGGGGTTCAATCTCTAGTTTACCATCAAGAGAAGCCAAGCGATAAGCCCAGACCCATACTTATGTGTGATAATATATGGTCCGATCCAGTTGGGAGAAAATTTTCCCCGTTGGCTCCTTTCTAAGGTAGTGACATTTTGATTTTCCTTTAAAACAAGGTCACCTATTTTAAAATCACACTCTTTGATGTGTTTATTATAGGCATGTTGGATACACTCTTGATAAACATGATGGTGCTCAAGAGTGAGAAGCGACGCTCATCTAATAACTCAAGTTGCATTAGACGTTCTTGGTGATAATCTTCATCAGAAATGAAGTTGCGAAGAGACACACGTAAAGATGGAATTTGAATTTCAAGGGGAAGAAGGGCCTCGGAGCCATACACCAGAGAAAATGGAGTAGCCCCTGTGGAAGTGTGAATGCTAGTGCGATAGGGCCCAGAGCAAAGGGAAGTTGGAGATGCCAATTTCATCCTGCTTGGTCGATAGTCTTGGCCAAGATATTTGAAGAGTTTTATTAGTGGCCTCAGCTTGGCCATTAGCTTGAGGATAATATGGGGAAGAAAAGCTAAGTTGGATCTTAAATGCATCACTGATTTTTTTAAGATCCTTGTTTTTAAAGGACTTCCCATTGTCCATAATAAGTTTATGTGGAACACCAAAGTGGCAGATGATGTGTTGATATATAAAATTAATGATTGGGCTAGATTTAGTAGAGGTGAGTGGGATTTCCTCCACCCATTTAGTGAAATATTCAGTAGCAGTGATGATAGAATGATGTTGTTGTGATGAACGGGGATTTATTAGACCAATAAGATCAAGGCCCCATTGTGAAAAGGGCCATAGATCTTGGGCAGGTTGTAAAGCTTGGCTAGGAACATGGATAAGATTAGAGTGTTGTTGACATCTTACACACTTCTTGACATACTCACAACAATCGTGGTTAAGAGAAGGCCAATAATAGCCGAGGTGAAGAATGTGCTTGGAAACAGATAATCCACTAAAATTCCCACCACAGATACCATCGTGGACTTCTTGGATAGCTCTAGAGGCTTCATGGGATTGAAGGCCGGAGAAGGATACCATCAAACCCATGCTTATAAAGAATACCACCAAGGATCACATAATGAGTAGCACGTTGGATAAAATATCTCCTAGCATTTTTAGAAAGATCAAGGGGAGTGATGGATTTGGATAAATAATCAAAAATTTGAGAATACCAGAGATCTGACGAATTAGATTCGACCAGATGAATCTGAGGTATGTCATAGAATGGTTGTTTACGATGATGTATAATAACCAAAATTTTGGGCTCTTGCGTTGTCCAAGGGATAAGGGCCATGAGGGATGCCATTGTATCAAGCAAAATGATTGGTCAAATGAGGGACAAGTTGAATAGTGTAAGAATCGAAGGCTTTAAGAAAATGATGAGAAATGTCATGATATTGTTGTAGAATATCATTTCTACACTGATACTCTCTAGTGACTTGCTTTATTACTAGTTCAGAATCACCATAGATGTCAAGAATATGGATGCCTAGAAATACAATAGTTTCTAGTCCTAGTATAAGGGCCTCGTATTCTGCCATATTGTTTGTACATTCAAAATCTAATTTGAAAGCTAAGGAGATAGGGGCATCCCTAGGAGGAATAAGAACAAACCTACCCCCGCCTTGCTGGCATTTAGAACCATCGAAGAAAAGAGTCATTTTAAGGGGATCATGATGAAATTGATTGATTGATTCATCTGGGAAGTGATCATGAGGAGTTTGTGTATTGGGAAGAGGGGCTTCTGCTAATTGGTCGGTGATAGCTTGACCCTTAATTCTTTTTGAGGAATGAATTCCAGGTCAAATTTGGCCATGAGAAAAGCCATCGAGTGATGTGATCATTGTGATATGGCTTAGAATGCATTACTTTGAGAGGTTGGAAGTTAGTAACAATATAGGTTTTGTGATTAAGAAGATAGTGTCAAAGTTTTGATGTAATAAAGAAAATAGCGCAACACAATTTTTAGCTTCAGTGTATCATGTTTCATAGTCGTGGAGAGTATGAATGATATAATAAATGGCTTGTTCACATCCTTGATCATCATGGTGTGCTAACATAGCTCCTAGAGCATGATCAGTTATAGAAATATATAAATAAAAGGGCTCCCCCTCGCGTGGAGGTGTGAGTACCGTGGAGATAAAAGGTATCGCTTAAGATCTTCAAAAGCCTTTTGATAGTTTGTGGTCCCAATTAAAGTTTATGTCTTTTTGAAGAAGGTGATGAAAGGGTTGACAATGATAGAAAGTTGCGATATGAAATGATGAACAGATTGAAGTCGACCTTGAAGACTGTGAAGTTGCTTGAGATTGGAAGGAGGGGCATTTGAGAATTGCTTTGATTTTTGTGGGGTCAACCTCAATGCCTCTGATAGAGACAATGAAGCCAAGGAGTTTCCCAGTAAGAACTCCAAAAACACACTTTTCGGATTGAGGTGAAGGAAGAAATGAATGAGATGCTCAAAAAGTATTTCAAGGACCGAGAGATGATCACATCGATGTCTAGATTTTCCAAGAGGTCATCAACATAGTCTTCTATAGTTTGATGTATGAGGTCATGAAAGATATACGTCATGGCTCATTGATATGTGGCCCAACATTCTTTAAACCAAAGGGCATGACACGATAACAAAAGGTACCCCATGGGGTGATAAAAGATGTCTTGTGTTGATCTTTAGTGTAATCAAAATTTGGTTGTAACCGGAAAAACCATCCATTAGAGAGAGCATCTCATGTCCCGTAGTAAGATCTACAAGTTGATCAATACTTGGAAGAGGAAAATCATCTTTAGGGAACATGAGGTTAAGATCTCAAAATTTAGTACATATACGAAGCTTTCCAGATGCTTTTGTGATGGGTACGATGTTAGAAACCCATTGGGGATAATCAATGGGGATGATGAAGTTGGTGGATAGGAGATGTTGCAATTCTTCTTTCACAAGAAGAGCAATTGAGGATGCATTCGGTGAAGCTTCTACCTAACTAGTCTAGCATTGGGGATGACAATGATGTTATGGATGATGATGGAGGGATCAAGACCTAGCATGTCCAAGTATGACCATGCAAAATCCTGGCTATGTTTGGACAAGAATGAGGTGAAGGCTTGAGTTCTTGAGGTTTCAAAGGACTAGCCTACTTTAAGGATGTGGTGCTCTTGAGGAGTTCCAATAGTAATGTTGATAGTGGATTCATTCAAGAGGTTGGACATGTCAGGAGGAAGGGTTTTCTGGTCATGAGAACCTTGGCTCCCATGTAGGAAAGAATGGAAGTGTCATCATCACATTGAAGAATGTCAATGATAGGGGAATCTTCCTCTACCATCTCTGGATGCTTAAGGGAAAAGACGGGTTTCATTTTCAACTTGGTAAGTCACCGGTCCAAGAAAGATGGTGGAAATAAAAAAAAATTAGGGGGAATAGGAACAATATCATCTTGATCTGGATCCGTAAGATAATTGGATGGAGAAAAATTATTATCTGAACTAGAAGGATAGTTGGATGGAGATGAGATATTATCTAAATTAGTAGGATAGTCGAGATGGAGAAGAAGTGTCTTTTGAATTAGTAAGGTATAGTCGGATGGAGAAGAAGTGGATGAATCAAGGTGGATGGGAGAAGATGCAGATGTGTCGGAAGGGGGATGGTGGAATCGTTATATCCCAAGCCAAATTTTTGGCATGATTCATGGGTTTGGGAAAAGATATTACCGTGAGGGCCTTGTTCATAGCACCCCAAGCCAAACCCCTTCCATGCACAATGATAGAGGTATGTGTGAGCGAAATATGGTTTACTAAGAAATTCAAAATCACATGTATATCATTTGGCGTGAAGGTAATTCTCAGTATGAGAAGAAGGTTGATCAAGGCCACCATAGACTAAGTTAGTTTTGAGAGAAGAAGGGCCAAACGAGACAATTTCCCCAACATTCGATTGATACATAGGGGCCTTATCAGGGTGGCCGAGGCGGTTGGGAGAAGGAAGGGTATTGAGAGTGAGGAGTTGATATTCCCCTAAAGCAAGATTTTGCATTATAGTATCAGAAGAGTCATTATGAGGTAAGGTAGATGGAGGTATAGAAGAACTGGTGGATGCATCAGAAGAAAAATTAGTTTTAGGAACAAGGACATCCTTAGGTCTATAGATCATGTGACATGTCTTGGAAGGAGGGACCTCGGCCAGGAAGAGCATAAATGGTCCCTTCATGTTCATATTTGATACATCGATGAAGAGTAGATGGGATGTAATGCATGGCACGAATCCAAGGACGTCAAGTAAGATATTATATTGGAATTCTCCTTCAATGATGTAGAAAAGCTCGTGGAGGATTTTATGGCCAACACGGATGGGAAGAACAACCATTCCTAATGGGGGAGTGACAACATCATTAAAGCCAAAGAATGGTAGGAGACTTGGCAACAATGGTATTAGGAAATTTGAGTTGATTGAAGGTATGAGAAGAAATGATATTGATACTGGCACCATTGTCAATCATGGTTCGTTGGATGCAGGTGTCATTGATGTAGACTATGATGAACAGAGGTAGATCATGTTCTTCTTGTGGTATCCTAGGGATTTCTAAACTTTCAAATGATACGGTAGCAGATGTTGTGAAGGCATGAGCTAAAGCCGTGCAAAAGGTTGGGGCTCATTAGATGATACCAGGATGTGTTGTAAGACTTCCATAAGAGCTTGTTTATGGTGTGGAGAGATTTGAATAAGCTCATAAAGTGACATTTTGATGGGAGCCTGATGAAGTTGTTTAATAATGGTGTGTTCAATGGGAGAAGGATTTGGGGTGGCTAGAACAGATACCTTGGCTTTAGAAGAAGATGAAGATGTTGATGTGGGATGATTGGTAGGAGCAGTGATGAAAACCTTTGGCCATGATGGAGGTGCGGAGGCAGCAAGTTCCTTAGGAGGAGGGATAGTGACAAAATTCTTTGGGGTGGATGGTGAGGTAGAGTCAAGGGTTATATGGTCTCGAATGGGTGGTTATCGAACAACAATGTTGATTAAAAGAGGAGGATGATCCTTAGGATCATCCTCCTTTGGTAGTGTGTTTGTGGTATTGTTGGTTGTATCTTTATTTGGTGGTGGAGTAATGACAGGATTTCTTAATGAAAGGGGTGGTCGAGATGTTTTGACAGACACATGTTGGGATGCGAAGTTGGTGGGGGAGGTGATAGAGTTGGTTTTTCATCGTTAAGATTTTCATTGAAAAAATGATGCACAATGGATGGTTTGAGAGAGCTTTCAATTTCATGTCCAGGGCACGGTGAAATGTGCAGACAAGATTAGAATTAAACCATGAAGGCCTTGGTGTGCTTGGGTTGAAATATTTAATTGGTGGTAAGGTGATTGTTGAGGCTTGGAGTAGCTTGATGAAACATGGTGGTATAATATCCTGATGTTATCGACGGAGGACCTTGGAATGATGTCTGGGTATGTGGTGATGTAATAATAGCTTTGGACATTGTTTTAGATTTGGGAAGGGGAGATGAATGTGTTTGATGTGGGATATTGGTGGAAGACGTGGATGCCTTTGAATTTGTTTTAAGATATTGGTTGGAAAAGGGTGGTTGTGTTGTTCTAGTAGTAGTGTGGGTTATTGATGAAGGGGAGGCTCCTAGAATGGAAGAGGATGATGAGGGGTGTGGTCCTAAAATAGAAAGAGATGGTGTGGCCTCAAGGGAATTAGTATTGGGGATAGTGAGGTCCACTTTTGATGAGGATGTGAAGGAGGACACTTGGGAAATGGGGGCCTAGATCTTGTATGTGAATGGGGATTGTTAGAAGGAATGACAAGAATCTCTACATGAGGAACTAAAGATGATATTGAAGTGGATATGTGTGGGGATTGATTGGATGTGTGAGTATCTAATGGTATAGAGGAAATGGGATGATAATTGAAGTCAAGGAAAGCTGGAATGTTTGCCAAAAATCATCAAGTAATGACATGGTTGTGGAAGAGGAAGGTGAGATAGATGAATGTACAATAGTAGATGTAGTAGGTGTTGGTAAAAGTGTGGAAAGAGGGATTGGAAGTGAGGCTAAGGATGGGATAATAGGTAGAGGTGGGATAATTTCTGGTAAGGTAATTGGATTTGATGGAGTAGGTGTAAGAGGTGATGAAACAGAAATAATATTTGTAAATGAGGAAGGGTGGTAGGTGTGGAAATAGGTGTGGGTGTAGGAAGGGGTGCCGAAGTGGGCATGGACATGACTAATGTTGGTGTGGAGATGAATGTTGATGAGTTTGTGGATGTAAGGAGTGTGTCTAAGGGGACATGTGTAATGGTTGATGAAGATGGTAAATTTGTGGATGAAGTTAGATTCTTATCACCAACGTGGATAGTGTTTATGGTGTGGGTACTGGGAGTTTGAGATATAGAAGTAGAGGCGGTATCTTATTTATCGATGTGGGTGTATGATTTGGAAATGGTTGTTTAAAAATATCTAATGGTTGATTGGGTGAAGCATTTGGGTTATCCACTTGAAGTTCTCCTTGATCGATGAGTCTTTGGACAGAATCCTTGAAAGTCTGACATCTCTCTATGTCGTGTCCTCGGACTTGATGGTACTTGCAATAATGGTCCTCACGATACCATAGGTCATGGTCTAGATTCATTAATAGGTTGGATAGGTGGTAGTGTGATCAAATGTGTTGTTATTAATTTTCAAAGATGGTGTTGTATGATTCTCCTAAGGGAGTATAATTGGGCATTGGATGTGAATCATTGTTGAGTTACTATAGTAGATGTCGGTGTAGGAGATGATTTGACAATGATGGCATTGGTAGTTGTCTTTGACTTATCATTTGATGTGGATGGTCTGAAAAATTTTGTTTTGGGCTTATTTGACTTTAATTTTAAATGCCCTTGTTCTAGGGCACGTGTCTCAAGCTTGTGAGCCATGGTGAAAGCTTCTTCAAAAGTGTGAAATGATTGGATTTGCAAAGTTGATGAAATATGCTTAGCAAGAAGAGTGTGCAAAGAGCTCGATGAGGTCAGTTTGAGGAAGTGGAAAAGATAATTGGTTTATAATATTGTGCCATCGTGTGACAAAATCCATGATGGATTCATCTTCGAATTGGTAGATGGTATACAGATCGTTGATGGTTATTTTGCGTGTAATATTAATGGAGAAGTGCTGAGAAATAATTACACAAGCTGAGAGAAAGAAAATATGGAGTATTAAGGAATATTATTATACCAATCTAAAGCAAGGGCCAAAATACATGGGGAATGTACAGAGCATCAAATCTTGGTCGTGTGCGATGAGATAACATACATGTTTGAATGCTTAGAGATGTTGTTGAGGGTCCTCCTTGCTATTAAATTTGGTGAACTTTGGAAATTCCCAGTGTGGAGGATATGGTTTCATTGGCATGGATGGATGAATGGGTTCATTACATATTTTTCATAAGACAATGTAACTTTGGACCCTAACGTAGTGAGCCTCTAGGTTGGCTAACCAACCTATCAAGATTTGCGTGGATGGTTGAATTTTTGAATGAGGGTGGTGGTTGAATTTGTGAATGGGTGGGTGTCTAAGGAACTTGGTATGGGTGAGTGTAAATTATGGGTTGTGGTTGAGGTGGAGGTTGATAGAATGTGTGTTGGTGAGAAATAGGGCATGGTATGATTGTTGGGATTGTGCAGGTTGTTGTGGTAACTGTTGAGTGGGGATATGGGTATAGATGGGTTGATAGACTGGAAGTGACACTACATGTTGCAAAGGTATCGTTGGAGGAGGTTGAGAAGTAATGGCATAGACTTGTGATGTGAGCGGGACTTGTTGTTCAGATAAAGGATATGACACATGGGGAGGTTGGACAAGAGTACTGGTGATAGTTGTGGCTATAGTAGTGATGGGGACAGTAGTTACAATGGTTGTGTTGATTTGGGGAAGATTAGGTGGAATGGGTGTGACTATTTGAGTAGTCTGGTGGGCTGGTGGGTTAGTAGAGGATGAGGCAAAATCACGTATGGCTATGGATGGAATAATTTCAGAACTAGTACTATAAGGATAAACTTGTTGGAGTGGTGGACCATCTAGAGGAATGTGTATGTATTTTCTTAGAAGATAGTCTTGAAGAGCCACATGATTGGCGTCAAGAATTTGTTGAAATTCTGGATCACCGAGAGGGAAGATGAGAGTACCAATAGGATCTGATCTGACAGAAGGTGGAGTGGCTGGCCTAGATGGGATGGAATGTTGGTCTAATACCGAAGTGTGACCGAAGGATATCTGGTGAGGTATAATGGCGAGAGAATGGGTGCCTATGAGGGAGTAGAGAGAGGCATGGATGATGAAGTTGTTGAGGTAGTGATTGGTTGGGATGAAGCACTATGTGTGGTGAGGTTGTGTTCCATCTTTTAGTAGTGGATCAAGTTATTATGGGCATAAAAATTACTTATTATATTAACAAACAAGTGAGGCAAAAAAATTATTTATTTATTTGTTTTTGCTTTTTTACTTGGTTAAAAACATGTGTGTGAAGAAAGAGAAAATGGTTGGAAGAGGACCTAGAAGAGGATAAACTATGTTTGGTTTTAGGTAAGTTATGGCTAGGAAATGTCTAAAACGGTTTCATGTTGGGTGATCAAATCCCAATCAATGAACCAGTGAAAGGAATGTTTCAATGTGTTGATTAATATGTGCAGTTTGAGGTAGTGTGTGGTAAAATGTGTTCCAAGAACAAAATGTTAAACCCCTAATTAAGTATATGATGCATAGGGGTATGCATGGGGTTTCATTTTAGACCAAATTTGAAATATTTATGACAAACAATCACCCAAAAATGACATTACCATACGAAAAAGGAAATAGGGAAAACTGAAGAATACATGTATATCACTTTTCCTTTTATCTGATAGAAAGTTGAGGCAAACAAGGAGTATGCTCGAACAATCAGAGACATGTTGCAAAGCGAGAAAATGATAACAGATGCTAAAGAAACATTGGAGAATGCTTTCCCCATTAGTGGATCATACTTGATAGTGTGGTATCCAAAACTAATGATTGGTTAATGGGAACATCGTCTGGGGACCTCGTATATCACTTTTCTTTTTTATGTTCTTGGTGAGATATAGTTGGGTTGTGTAAGTGTTATGAACTTATGTCTTTGACAACGAAATGAAATGGGCACAGTACCACGGAGTGGTTGCCTGCAAAACGAAAAAGATAATAATTAAGTAATTTGAAAGATCCAATAGAAAATGATATATAGCTATAGACAAATGGTGTGTGATAGATATAAATAAAAAATGACGAGAGTGGGATTTATAAAATAACTTGAATAATGAGACAATATAAACTAATATGTTGATTAATATAATCTAATACAAAAGTTAGACTAAATTGAGAATAAAGACAAGTTTTGCTAATCGAAAGACAAACTAAATGACATAGACTCATATAAGCACAGTAAGTGACATGGACTATTATTGAATTTCTAAAGAAAAGATGACGATGGAAAAAATAAATGATGTGGAAATTGAAATTTTTAAATAAAGTAGGGTTAAAAGTCAATTAAGTTGGTGGGTGAATTAATCAGTTGACTTGGAGTTAAAAGGTGGTCTATGGACGGTTGGCTTGTAGTGGGAATGGGGAGTGATTGGTCAACATGAAAGGGAATAGGTCGGAAGGATGTGGAGTCCAAGATAGCTTGGTTAGGAGGATTGGGTGAACTTGAATGGCTCAATGAGAAGAAGAGGACTATGGGAAGCACGTGGAGCCGAGTGGGGTGGCCAAGTGAGGAAGGGGATGGTAGCTTGGTGGAGAGGTAAGGAAAAGGAGATGGGAGGATGATGGGTGTGGGATTAGAGTTGAAAAGATTTTATTAGTTAGATTCACTTGTGAATGGATCGGATGCTCTTAATCATGATTTTTGACTTGTACCACTCGACTATCTAATAAAATCTAGTTGAAGTTTTGCTCAACCTTGACCTACGACTGTTCCTCTCCGATGAAAGATTAACTATGTACAACTATTATTAAGATTGTTGCAATGGCAATCAATGTTATTCCCATCACATCCATGACAGAAAGTTTAAGCATGAATGATTGTGGTGCTACGTGCATAGTTTACAAATGTATGAAAAGGATTGATAATTTTTGGAAGTATCCCAATATAAAAAAAGAGGTTACACTTATGACCCGCAAAGTTTTGTGTGAATCGAAACCATGCTGAAATAGTTAGAAATATCAAGCTTCATAATCTTGTAAGTCTATTTGGTTATTCACTTGTTTTTAGTTGTATCTAAACTATTGTGGAGGTCCTACGTGGGATCAAGAGGACATGAGATCGCTCGGGAAAGGAGATCTCATGAGTGGGTGGAGTGGTGAAAAAGGGAGATGATGGCTCAGATTATGGTGTAGGTAAAGATTGTAAATGGGTCAAGTCGATAGAGGGTCAAGCTTAGTGGAATGGGATGGGAGAGTGAGGTGGATGGAAGGGTGAGCCGAGTGGCTCGGTTATTGTGAAAGAAGAATTTGAAGGGAGGTGATTAGAATGATTGATGGTATGTTTTGGAGGATACCGACAAAGTAATGAGAAGCGTGAGGAGCCAAGTCAGGGGATGTGGAGTAAATTGAATAGGTTAATAAAAGTAGCGGTGGAGTTGGAAAGGGCTTGGTGTGGGTGTAGTGGAGAACCAATTGTGTGGATATGGTGATTCGGTCGAGTGAAAAGGATATGGGATGAGATTACGGAGTGAGGAGTGGCCGAGGAGAGAAGAGAGATGTGTGTGGTGAAGTGATGAGGATTGGGGTGGAGAATTTTGGTAGAGTTCGAGGGGAGATGGGAGCTCGGGAGTAGGGCAATTCAAGAGAGTGTGGGTTGAATAGAAAGTTAGGTGTTCAAATTTTAAGGATATCCGAAGGGAGGAGGGAATAACTTATTGAAATGAGTGAGGTTGAAATATGGAATAACTACAGGTTAAAAGATACTCATGGTTGGGTAAAGTAACCCTGATTAAAAGAGGTGATGTGATTCAACGGGGCTCACAATTTGACTTATGAGGTTAAAAAGATAAGGATGTGATATGGAGTGGGGAGTATGATTGACATGGTTAGGTGAAATAATAGATTCCATTTTTGAATTTAAGAGTGGGGTGTCGGATGGGTGTATTATTTCCCATGAATTGAATAATTTGTGAGAGATGCCAAAATTCAATTATTAAATGGGTTTATATGGAGCCCATTAAATAATTAATTAAATTTTGGTGAATAAAAGGATGAGATTTATTTAAATTTAAGAAAAATCAAAGTGAGAGTGAGAGTTGAATGAATGTGAGATGACGAGGGCGCTATACCAAAAATTGGTGTCTACAGATAATTTTCTATATTATTTCTTAATGAGATCAGAATCAAAGGAGGAGGTTACCTATAAGATGGCATATCATTCGATGAGTGAGAATCAACAACTTATCTACAATTTCCTTGGCTCCAAATGTTTCCTCTCTCTTATTCTCCATTCTTCATACGCCATCGAATGGGTTGGGTTTATGGGTTTCTAAATCATCCTTGTGGCTAAGGATATTTCACGAAGTTCTCACTATTTTTAAATAGGAATCCCTCCATCCAAGGAGTTTTCATTCTCCTCTAATCTACAATAGTGATTACAAAGTGATAGCTTCTTTTTATCTTCTGCACTACAAGGATTGACAAACCTCATATGTTTCTAGTAGGTCTCATAAGTGAGTTTGTCTTTTGGAATATCAATATTAGGACCATATTTCCTAGTCTAATGCCTAGAACCATCATTGATTCTACTTGTAAAACTACCTTTTTATGAGAGGTGGGACAAGTAACTAAATGGATATGGCCCATCTACCTTGTGCCTTGTAATGCATATTACACATCTCTACCAAACATGTTTCTCCCCACATATACTTGCGCTCTTAAATGTTAATTGTTTCACACTATGGAAAAAATTTCATGCTTCGATAATTCTAATTCAAATATTTAATTTTCCTTAGCTTCTCTTAGCTTTGAGAATAATAAATTATCTACTAAGTGCTTAACCACGTGAAGGTGGAAGATTTTTGGCACCACTAACCTACATAAACATGTTAGTAAAAATTAAATAGAATTTTAAAACCTACACAATTTAAAAACAAAATCATTAAAATAAATATTCAAATTAAATTCATGTAGATTTACATATCTAGAATCTTAAGTGAACATACCTTTGACTTGAGAAAGTAAGCACTTGGCGAGGCTCAAGGGCGAGTTTTGTGTCTCTTCAATTGTAAAAATTCAATCCAATGAACCATCTAGGTCTGATCTAATTTTTAGGGTGTCAAGTATTACTTCATGGTCAAACTCATGAACTTTCCATAAGAGCTTATTGTGTGTTCTACCTCCATACTTAATTAATTGAACATTAGATACAATAACTAGGTGAGAATAATGAAGAATCTTTATATGAGTTTCAAATTCCTCAAACAACCACACTTTGGATTTGTTCATTAGGTATCTTCTTATCCATGTTCCAATAATAACCATAGACCTCGTAGGATATTCTAGGCCTTCTCCACCTATGATTGGGGCTATCAATTTCTTTTTTTTCCTCAACATAACAACACAAATAATAAGATGTTTTTTCCGCAACAACCGCAAAACACGACCTACATCACATTGTACACAAAATAATTAGTTTCAATAATTGAGTCATTTATAAGTTCCCTAACATGAGAAAAACTATAAATTTTTTCAAAATAATGTAGATATATAATACGTGGTTGTACTAGATCTGATATATGGTCAAAGTTAATTGCTTCTTCTCTCACTATGAGTTGTAGAGCTCATGAGGAATGATAGGTGTTGAGTGAAATGAATGCCATTTTCCTTGTGTAAATATTCCATGAACCTACATTTGAAATTCTAAAAGAATGCAACTCACTAGATCCCGTTAGTGTACAACAATCTTCATATTTTACAAAATTAGCTTCTTCTACCAACCAAAAAAATCTATGAACTCTAGAATTACCCTCATTACCTGGACCCATTGTTGAGTTACACCATTCCACGATGGATTTTGCATCGATCAACTTGACACCATATTTGTACTTAAATTCTTCTCTTGCTCGGTCTCTTTTAACACATGTTCCTGCACCATCATGTTCTCCTTTTCCATGTCCGGCTTGAGTGAAATTACAAAAATGTTGAACACCACTTTTCTTATGCATCCTACTCAACCAATAGAACATTCATACATTCTTGAATTTTGTTTTACAATTATCTGACCATATGATGCTTTTATCAAACATGATGTTTCTCTTATTCAAATTGCCATAGAATATCTTGAAAAAATCTTACACAAACTACGATGAATTTCCATGATTATCACTAATATAGAAATGGTACTCCCTCAAAATATTTCTCTTTTCTCTCGTACTATTGAGAGGATGAGTGAATATTATATGTACAAATATGGAAACATGAATAGAGTTGTAATATTGTGATTGCACTTCGTTTTGTGGTTGTAGAGTATAGTTCACTCCAAAATCAACAACTGAAATGATGGTACCAAGAGGAAATGTTTCCGCATAACCTAAATTTCTCATCTGTAGTGCCCACTTCCCTTTGACACCTTTTGATGCTTATTTTGATACTGTTGATTACATTATGGACATTATTATAGTTTTGATTTAGTATGATGTTAGACATTTGATCATGGATTATTGTTGATCTTGATTTGGTTATGATGCATGATGATTATTAGAGACACTCCATATGTGGATGATGATATACTATTTTGACATGGATATATAGTGAATGTTGTTTGGGCATGTGAATTTTGGATATTGTGAGTAGACTAGAAAATGGACATTATATGATGATGATATAGTGGTTGATTAAATTACAAATGATATAGTTGTTACTTTGATGTTGTTGATATAAATTGTAAGTGATATTGTTGATTGCCTTGAAATTTTCGTGATTCACATTTATTGTTGATTTAGTAATTTTATTTATATCATGATTGGATGTTCGATATGGCCACGAGGCCGAAGGAGGTATTTGTGTTTTGCGGAGTTAAAAATCACAACAAACATCGGGGATTGGAGACCAACCACAATGGAATTCTAGGTGAATTCAACAAGGTCACCATGGCAACTTGTTTTGTTGTGTTTGTGTTAGTTTGTTGTTAGGGAATCCCATGGGGAGGATTACTTTATATGTGACCATGGGTTTGTGTATTTTATTAATGTGGATACTTTTTATTATTGTTTGTATGTATTTTATTAGTGATGTGTCCTTTCTTTTATTTAATTAAATTGTGGTAGATTAATGTGAGAAAACATATGGTTAAAAGTTAAATAAATCAAATTGGGATATGGGAAAGTAATAATGGAGGTTGTTGGCTCTTTGTATTAAATATATGTAAGAGATGTGTAAGTATGTGTAAGAGTTGTGTAAGTCAGATTTGGAGTATGAAACACTCCACCTCGTTGGAAATTCGAATTTGTCCTTGGGGGCTGTTTTTGGAGGCTTGTGGGACAAGTAAAACTTGTCCCATACCTCTTAAATTAATTTACCAACCATACCTATGGTTGGAGGGGTGATTTTAGCCCTTTTTAATGTTTTTATAAATCATGTTGCATGTTTTTAATTGCACTCTTCTTACATTTTATTTAATTCAATCCTTTGGGGTGTGGGATTTTGAAGTGTGCAAGTAAATTATCATATTTTCATCCAACACTTTATTATGCTTGGGAGAATGAAATTTTTCTTTTGTGTTTAGAATTGAGGATGTGTGATGTGGCATCCTACATGGATCCACATCATCCTCTTCTCTTCCCTCTTCTATATAATTCAAACTCTTGCCTTGTTTTGGGTTGTTGAAACATTTTGCATGCTTCTTTGGGGGCACATTTTTGTTGTTTGGAGCTCTTGTGGATTTTGGGAGGAAATTGGTGATAATTTAATTTGGCATTGAAGCTTGATGTTGGAGACAAAATCCACCATGGAAAGGTAGGAGCTTAGCTCTTCTTTTGTGAATGTTATTTCTTTTTTGTATGAATGAATGGTGCCTGTTTTAATTTATTATTGGTGGCTAGGTAGAATACCATAGGAATGGTGTAGGAGAAGGCTATGGGAAATCCATGTGGGGGCATAAGGAAAATTGTGGGGGGCATAAGGAGGGATTTTGGGGGGCATAAGGATATGTGTGGTGAATTATATTGGTAGTTTGTTACTGGTGGATGCCCAATTCCCATTGGGAGGCATAAGTAGCTTCCCCATAGACCTTACTCCTTTCGCTTACATGATCAACCCCGAGTTTTGTTTGAATGTTTGCAAATGTATTTGTAAATTTTTGTCTTTGTTTGGAGTATGTTTTATATTGTATTATGCATGTTGGAAAGAATGTTTTGTGTTGTGGAAGCCGATTGTTGCCATGGATTGAATTGTACCTTTTATTGTTTTGTGGTTGGGGCTTGGGGCCAATGATGAAGGATGGCTTCTCCTTTCATTGGATGTCTTGGTTGGGTGGAGAGCATTACCTTTCCCCCACTTTTGTTGTGATCAAATTGAAAATGGAGGAAAATTGCATGTTGTTGTTCTGGAGCAAAAGAAGACAATTTTGCCACCCCTTGTGAAAAAAATTCATTTGTAACCTTTCCCACTTGAAGTGGATGAAATTGTAATATATATATTGTGAAGAAAAGATGTTGTAATTGATTATGAAAGTTGCACATTCGAATTGTGAAAGACATTTATATTTTGTTCTGTTTATTGGAAAGAAATAGAATTCTATTAATTGCATTCAAGGAATGGAAGAATGTAAAGATGTATTTCTTTTTGAATTAATAAAGAATTGCAAGATCTTCTCTCATTTGCATTGTTGTGTTGAATTGGAATATCAAATTGTGATTGGAATCCTATTTAGAAAAATGGAAAAAGAAGAAATACATATGAAGGAATTATATTGCTTTGTCTCCTTTTGAAATATATTAAATTGGAAATCAGAATTTACAATTTAGCTTTGAAATGATTTGTTTATAAACAACTAAATGTCTTGGACTAGATTAGAAATTAAATACCACACTTAAATGATGAAATTGATATACAGAATTTTCAGAAATGGATCTCTGTTGTAAATTTAAAACTTGGAAAATAAATTTAATCAAAATGTACAGTTCGGGCCTACACATAATAATCAACTTGGAAATGATATAATTTAGCATGCTATGACATCAATGAACTCAAATTGACAAAGAAAACTTAAGAAAATAATTTAAACATTGCAAAATCGAGCCCAATCCCTTTCATAGTCATTTTCTATCAATTGTTGGAAAAATGTAAATTAGAAATCAAACAAGTGAAATTACCTTCCTAAAACATTCTAAATCCTTCCTAGAGTAATCCTCCATGTCTGTTTGACATGTTGAGTGAAGGAGGTGATCAAATTGAATCAAATTTATAAGTTGGAAATTACCAGTTTGCTATTTAAAATCTTGCAAATCATTTTTTGTAAATTTTACCCTTAAACTTTATCAAAATGTAAAATTTATGATTCTTGTACAAAGAGGGCATCGAGATATTTCCAGAAAGTCCTCATTTTCCCAAAACCAAGCTTCCTAGCAAAATTTATGGCACTTTGAAGTTTCCTGCCTTGGTGGGAAAATTTGGGAAAATTTTCCTAGCGGGCCATGGCCCGAAAATTTCCCGTCAAAAATCCTTAGAAAATTTTTGGAAAATTCTTGGGAAATTTTTTTAAAAATTTCCTCCGTCGGCCCTCAACCAATCGAGAGGTGCACGTGTCCTCATGGGGTAGCGGCGGAGGTGCGACATTATTTTTGTCTTTGGGGCCTTTTAAAATTTTGGGAAAATTTTACCCTTTTCCCCACCGGCCCCATGGCCAATCAAAGGCTGCCATGTGGCAGCATGGGGTGACAGCGGGGTGGAGAAACCCTCGCGACCTTCTTGGCTTTTGGAAAATTTTGTTTGAAAACCCTGCGGCCCCGCACTTACCCCTGCCATGAAACATCTCCCCGTGGACGCCACGGACCCGAATGGAAAACTAACCCCTTCCCTCCCTTTTCAAAACTCCTTTTCTCCCCATCGTGGTTGTTGGGTGCCACATGTCCCTAGCGGACCCGCTAGCATGGAAGTGCTTTTTGGAACTATCCCCTCTTGGGAGTTTTCCCAACACCTCTGCTGCCCCGCCCATCCCTCTTTTCTCCCGATGATGACTCAGAGGCCGCCACGTGTCCCCTGGAGGACCCGCGAAGGCATGGAAGAAATTTTGACCTTGCACTGTGTGGGGAAAATCTACCAAAGCCGCCCCGTAATCCACCAATCCGAGACATGGGTTTTCTTCCCCACTCGACAAGTGTCTCCTTGTAGAAAAATTTGATCCCTAAGCTCTGTCGGTCCATAACTAGAGTTTTACAAGGAGTTAGGAGGAATTATTTATATCGTTGGAAAGGTGAGAAAATTTCCTATCCAATGGGATGATTTATGGAAGTTTTTATTGTGTTAAGTGTGAGAAAAATCAAGTTGAAACTCTGAGCCTGTTTGAGAGTGAGTATTGGTGTTAATTTACCCCGAACCTAACTGAAACTTCTAACCCTATAATTTAGACCTTGTGACCTCGATAATGGCTAATAAAATAAAATTATGTTTTAGTAGATTAAACTTATTTTGAACCTGTTAGTGTCAATTATTGTCTTGCGACATGGTTGTAGACACTTTTAAAAAAATTATTCCATTATTTTCTAACTAATCCTAGGTTTTTTCTTGGGTCTCAAGTGGGTTGTTTTAATGGGCATCACATCATTTATCCATCAATCTCTGTGAACATTCGTGCATTCTTGAATTGTGTTGTATAATTATCTAACCATATGATGTCTTTATCAAATATGACATTTATGTTATTCAAATTTCCAAAGAAGATCTCAAAATAACCTTGCACAAACTCGATGAATGCCTATGATCATCACTAATATGGAAATGGTACTCGGGCTCAAAAATTTCTCTCTTCCTTTGTACTATCGAGAGCATGAGTGAATATTATATGTATAAATATGGAAACCTAGATAGACTTGTAGTATTGTGATTGTACTTCATTTTTAGTTGTAGAGTATAATTCTATGAAAAATCAACAACTGAAACAATGGTACCAAGAGGAAATGTGTCCTTTCATAACCTGAATTTCTCATCTAACCATCGATCTCTATGTGTATATCGTGCATACTCATAAACTAGCTTCTCTCGAAATATAGTGATAAAATTTGATACACTTATTTGTTTACTCACTAATTCACACCTATTGGCTTCATTATCATCTTTTGAGGTGTATGTAAATGAATTTTATTTTCCAAAACTAACTAGTTCATTTCCAATTACATGTGTATTCTATCGGTGTGTATACATCTTTACAAATGTTTCAAACCACCACAATTATCACAAATTTCTTCTAAACATGATTTGTTATAAAAATATTGTCCTTCTTCTCTTGTACAAAAACACTTGAGATGAAATATCTTGTTGATTTAGGTGGAACATTTATCATACACTCCTGTAAAATATTCTCAGTATGCAAATTAACGCATATATTCCGAAAATATCATAATGCATAGCAAATTCAATATCGATCTTAAAACAACAAGTAGTCGTTGAGTGATTTATTTTAACATAAAAAGGTTTTGAAATTTCAAAATACCTTTGACTAATTTTTATTTTGGGATGAGCCTCTTTAAACTTATTAAAAAAATGTGTTTGTGTCATATCAAAAAAATGTTTAGGATGTGCTTCACGGTTTCTAGAACCAATTATTCTTTTTAAAACATCTTTTTCATTGGGCAAAACCCTTGTATTGTTTTTGCAAAATTCTAAAAATATTATTTTAACTCATTAACTATGTATTTGTCTTTTCGTGGCGATCTACAGAGAGAATTCCCATAATTCATTGTTATTTATAGCTTCAATTCTTTCACAATCTTTGGAGAGCTTTATATAGTGTTTTCCTGTTTATTTTTAGTGCAATACTTGTTTTTCTAATTAAGCGAGATTTTTTTGTTGCTTTACTTACTATAGTTGATGTAATAACGCATCGAGTAACATTACTATCTTTGGTACGTGAGATTGAACCTATTGATTGGTATGCATTCATTAGATTTTTACAATAGATTTTTCACTTTCGGACTTAGATATTCTTAGACCAAGGTTTTTCATTAAAGGTATTTAATTAATATTTTTCATCATTTCAAAAATAATTGACTTGTATGTGTTTCCTTTAAGACATTAAAATATGTTTTCCATATTTGATTAAGTTTTCTTCTACAAGTGCGTTGAAAAATCTTATTAGGTATTCAATTTAAAACATTTTCATCAATCTCAAGTAAAAGTTTGGGTGTTTTCCACAAAATTTTAATCGGTGATATCAATAGAATTGATTTTTGAATATCGTCTGAACATTATTCATTTTCTATTTGTCATTCATATTCATAATTCGGTAAATACTATGTGTTTTCAATAGTTTGGTCATCTGGTGTAACATCTATGCTTAAACTTGGAATTGCATCATCATTCATTGAATATTCATTATTTATTGACTCAATTGGTGTTTGAGGATATGTTGCACCATCAATTTCATTTGGAAGAGATGACATACCTTCATCTTCATGCATTGATTTTTTTTTTTCACGTATTTTTTGCATTCGCTCCCTTGTATTATTTTTAGTTCTTCTTTCTTGGCTTTGTTGGATGATATACAATTTTTGGCAACATCTTCAATATTTGTTAAAGACGCGTTCAATTTCATGTTTTCACGCACTTTTTCATCCGGTCCCTTTGTTTTTGCAATTGCTCGAGTGTTTGCTTTCGTGGTTTCCTCCCCATAATTCTCAAAAATATCTTCACCACCACAAAAACAAATCACAAAAAAATGTTAGTGAGTGTTAGGAATATAATAAACAGTAGAAACACACTTAAATATATCAAATAATGCTTAAATATTTCACAAAACAATATCTATATCACATAAAATATACAAAATTGTTAACAAGAATCAAAATGTGCAAGAATTTGCAGACAACTTGTGACCAGTGGGACCAATATCAAATATTTAGTTTCTCTCGTTGTGTTTGACCTTTAATTTTAAGCACGTTATAATGCACTTCGTTTCATCTTATTGGGGTTTGGAATACCCAATCCAAAGGCTTGGAATGTGTTTTGCGTGATTAAACCGTGTTTTGACAGAAAAAACATCAAAATTTCAAAGTGTTCACTCCAAAATCTCATGCATTATAACATAATATTCAAAAATAAATTATACTACAACATCGAGCTTGGTTTTACCTTGATGATGATATAAATCTTTCTGAAATCCAATTACTTTAAGGCTTTCATCCATAATTTCTTTTACTAGTGCCTTGTTTTCTTGCAAAACCTAGGCATACTTTTTGGTGCACAATTTATGATTTTTTCATCCAATTTTCAAAATAAAAAGTTGTTTTTCTAAACTCCATTCACAAATATTTCATTTTCAGGATATGTGCACTTTGAAAATTAATAAAAATTATATATTCATCCAAAAATTATGAAAAATTAGTGGGACCTCGTACATGGTCTTAGCTAACTTTCTACTTGAAGGGATTTGAAAAATAATTTATAGAACTCAAAAATGGAGGGGGATGCACACAATAGGTTCTTATCTTTTTGACACAAAAATAAACATACTTTGTGTGTGCACCACATTTGACCCTCTTAATCTCAACCATTTAAAAAAAAAAAAATTAGTAGTTTAGAAACTAGATTCCGAGCTCTATGGTACTTATTCTTATCACTTTGTCAAATTTTGAGTATAGGTGTTGGTGCTCAAAATTGTCTCACCCCATTTTGCCTTTAAAATTTTATTGATTCATGGCCTCTATCATTTTATCCTTCCCCGTGTTGTGCTTGGTCAGTCTTTGTTGCCATTTTTAGTCATCTCTGGGTCAAAGATCATGTATGGGTCCATATTTGTCTCCTCGTTTCTTTGTTCCTCTGGGAAGGTCTATATTTTGAGTCTCTTGTGCTCTATTCCTTCAAAAACTCACATTTTCCCGTTCTCTCTATTTCCCATAGTTAGGATTTGTTTTCCTCGACGCTTCTGCCCGAAATACTTGAAGAAGAATGAATTGATGTGTCCCTGAGGAACATATTTGAGCCTTGTAACATTTCTAAACTTTCTGTCCTTGAAGAAAATTTCATTTCCAGGCTCAAATGGTCATTTTTCTGTATTTTACGGTTTTTGACGGTGTTTCTCCCAGTCAAATTTGCATCCTTGCATCTACAGGGGACATGGCACCTTTTGGTTGGACACGGCTCGGCTAAATACTTCAAAAATTCTATGAAAAGCCTCAACTCAAAAATCTATCCACATGGGTGAACAGCGCTCATTTGAAGATTTACTTTTTGGTTTGGCCTTGGAGTAGCACCGGGAGGAAATGTGGGGATTTGGTGGATAGAGACACATGGAGACTTCCACTGGGTCTTCTCATACTTAGTCTTTTTCAAAAAGAAAATTTGGGAAGTCCATGACACATGGAGGAACGGCGCTCATTTGAAGATCTACTTTTGGGTTTTGCCTTGGAGTATGGCGAGAGGACACATGGAGGTTTCCGCTTTTCCTAGACTTAGACAAATTTTTATGTGCATTTGGATACATTTTGGCGGGATGGGGACACGTGGTGAACCCGCGCTCATTCAGGGTCTTAAACTTGGGCACCATTTTGAAATAGCGCTAGGAGGACACTTGGAGGCCTCCGCTCACTTTACATTTTTCTTGGAATTTTCAACGCCAAAAGAGACTACCCCGAAGCATGAAACTTGGCATCTTCCGCTAAGTTTCAAGCCTTCAAACAAATTTTTCCGGGCCAGGACACGTGGTGAGCCTGCGCTCATTCAAGGTCTCAAATTTTGGGGACCATCTCAAGGTGCGCCATAGTGACACATGGCAGTTTGACAAGTCAAAAGGAATGGGGAAGCGGACCATCGGGGTAACTTAAAATTTTTGCCTCTTATGCTCAAAAGGGTTAAAATATCAAAAATGGCCCACAAGCCCAAAAAGGATCAGTCAAATTTTGTTTCAAATCAAAGGGGGGCAGGGAAGTGGACCATCGGAGGAAATTTTGATTTTTTTCCCCTAGGGTTCAAAAGATTAAAACATCAAAATGGCTTGCAAGCCCGATGGAGGAAAGGTCAAAGCTTGCTCCAGTCAAAGGTGAAGGTGTGGACTTGCATGGAGGAAAATTGGAAAATTTTCCTTTTGAGAGAAAAGAGTTAAAAGTAAAAAGGAAGTGTAGTTCCATTGGGACCCACATTGGGACACGTGTCAAAATCATTTCTCAAGGGTGGAGCTAGGGGGAAACTTGGAAAATTTTCCTTTTTCCAAAAGAGGGTCAAATGGCAGAATTTTTCCACATTTCCTTTGGGACCCACCTTAGGACACGTGTCAAGCCCATTTTTAGAAGCGGAGGTGCGGAGCAAAATGTAAAATTTTTACATTTTTTCAAAAGGTTAGAAAATTCAAAAAGAAGCCCCTGAGCCCATTTTTGAATCTTCCACATGGACGGCCCAAATTCAAATCAAAGATCAATGGCAATTGTGTGTCTAAATCTAATTTTCCCCCCATTTCTATTGTAAAACTCCTGGAAGTGTGAGTCTTCATGATTTCTTGTTATTTTCTACACGCCAAATAGAGAGGTGAGTTAATTTTGATATCTAGAGTTTGGTGGGAGATATCTAGAGACGTCTTTTTCCATTAAAATGGTCTGACTATCGGGCTCGATTTGATTTTCTATTTTTCTTCTCCGAGCATGCAAGGAGCCAGATTTGATAGATTTGGGGTGGAAGTGGTTGGAAAATTGAAGGAGTGATCTACCAGAGAAAGGAGTTGAATGCGGGAGGTATTCGATGAGATATGCCCCCTCGAGTATATGGCGACTTTTTGTAGATCGGATCCCGGAAATCACGATTGTGATCATGGCAAGCACTAGTGCACTCAATGTCTAGATTTTGGGGAAAGGGGTTTGTTGTAAATGTTATAAATGGCATGAATTTTTCATGCAAATGGTTGGGAGTTTTTGGAGAGGTCAAGGATTGATTTTTCTAGCGAAAAAGCTTGACAGAGCCCATCCTTTTTTAGAAGCCATCTAAGAAGCCTGTATATCTCTCTTTGTGTCAAATTTAATCATGTCAAGGTGGTTATAAGTGTACAACCATTGACAAGCTTTGAGATTGTTCTAGAAACTTTCCCTTGCTGATAAATTTGATCAAACTTGAGTTATTTTGTGTTAATCTTGAGTAAAGTGTATTTATTTCATCTCTGAATGCATGTGAGTAGTTTTTCTTGTTTCTATTGCAATCTTGTACCAAAATCTGGTCCAATCACATAGGTCTCAATCCTTGTGATAGTTTAGTGGCATCTGCAATTTCATTTCTCAGAAGAGCCTTCATCTGGGAGTGAGATAAATGGTTTAAAATCACTTTTCTTTCATTTTGTTGACAGAGATTATCTGTAAGCCTCTGGGTGTACCTCAAGCGTGGTTTGATTTGAATCTTGGTGCTTTATTGGGTTCTCTGACTTCGAGCCTTCATGATAGAATCCCATAGGTGTATGAAAAAGTGCCAATCTGGGCCTCCATTGAAGCACATATTCTAGTTGAAGAAACATTTTTAACTTTTGTGGCATTTTGTTGTTTGAATCTTTCCATTTTGCATAAGCTCTCAAGGATCTAGGTGATTCAAGTGCATCCTGTCTCCCCTCCCACCAAAAATTTTATTTAAAACAACTAATCCTACCCATACTACCCATGTTTCGCTTTGTATACCCACACAAGACCAAAATCCATTTGCTAAAGTATGCAGAACAGATCAGGATTCCAAATGTCTTTAGTAACCTTAGCCTTGTGTTGAAAATATCTCCATAATCTGGAAGTGACAACTCGTGAGAGTCAAATTTGGTGTGTTGATCATATTTTCCCAAGGTCTTCTCTATAAAATTTATGCAAAAGAAAGGTACATGTATCTCCTTTCAGATAACAGAGGTTACAAAATAGGTTCTCTTACCTTGGTTGAAAGGCACAACCTAAAATAGTGAGGATAGATCAAATCCTCTTGAAGGTGCTATCCATCTCTCCACAAATCCAAGTAACAAAGGGACTAGTTAGATTCCTCCCGGCTACAAAATGACATATATTTGTGATCTAGCTGCCTCTAAGCTCCTGTTGAATCTGTGTTGTTGCTTGGCTTGAAAAGGAGAACAAATTTGGGTACCAACACTAGTGGTGACGTGCTTCGGGAATGTTTTGAATTCATTGAGACTAATTTGTTGATTCACTGCTAGTTCATATCTATTTGGCTAGTACATCTCACACTCGGACCACAGTAAACATTTCTTGTATGCTCTAAAGTGCCAGAAATCTATTTTAAATATTATCCGTGTTTGACCCTATATGAAGTTTCAAGTTACAAGTGTTGTATGCAACTTTTCCAGTCTCTACAATTTTTGCATTAGTATTCATTGATAAATTTTGATAAAGGAAGGTCAGAGCTTTCATTTCCGGTTTATAAGTGCTGATAGACATTTGACAGAGCATATTTTAGTGCATTTGCACAACTAAGGTGGAAATCCTTAGTGGCGACTCCCGATTGATTTGATTTTGATAAGGACCAGTGTCTTAAACCTTTGTCAAGTAAGATTTGTTACTAATATTTGCAAAGCTGGAAGGAAGAAGATCTTTCTTTGCTAGGGATCCTACTAGGACATTGTTTCAAAGCTAGGAAAAGCAAAATCAGAAGGAAGGAAAGTCCTGGAGAGTTGTGGGAGAACAACAGCAAGAAGAGGGATCTCCATTGATGAAAGTGAATGGCCTATCATTGAAGATTGTCATTCAAGTGACTCTGAATCAGGTAGCCTCTTTATGGAATTGAATTCTCCAACTGGAGAGGGGCCTTCATTTGATTTTGAAAGGTTTGCTTCCCATCTTGCCCTTTTTCAAAAGTTAATAGGGATTTCCAAGAAGCTAGGCCTTTGGAGGGTATCCATTTTGAAAGCTACACTCCTGTATTTCAGAGACCCCCTGCCCCTCATCAATTTGTTTCTCCCCCAAGATCACCTCCTCGAATCAATATGGCTCAACCCAGACCTCCATTTGTTGTAAACACCTTTGGACCTATAAATTTTGTGGGAATGGCTAGTTATCCAAATGCAGTACCTCAAGATGTAAGGAACAGACTACCAAAGTTCCAGGGAAACAATGCTATAACTGGTGATCAACATCTGAAGCTTTTTCTCAATATGATGGAAGACTTTGAGATTGAACATGAGGATGTATACATCAAATTGTTTGTCCACACTTTAGAAGAGGATGCAAGGGACTAGTATAAAGCATTACCAGATAACTCTATTGATTCTTGGGCTGAAATGAACAATGCATTTAGATTACAATATGGTGATAGGAATGACCCTAGGTTTCTTCTATCAGAATTTGAGAATATCAAGAAGAATCCTAATGAGTCAGTACATGATTTCAACACAAGGTTCAATAAGACCTTGAGGAGATTTCCTGTTAGGATAAGGCCATGTGATGAGTCATGTTTGATCAAATATACTGATGCATTTGATAAAAAGGCTACATATTACTTAAGAGACAAGAACCCCACAAATTTGAGGCAGGCCTTCACCATGGCTCTGTAAATAGAGAATAATATCAAGGCAATTGGAAAACCTCCTAAGAGGGATGGTGTGAAGCTGGTTAACCTGAAAAACCTCAAACAAGCAAGGGTGCTGATTTGGAAGAAGTTGTGAAAATTTGGTAGGGGCTGTCAAGGAGATCTCCTACAAGCTAGCCCGAGCTGAGAAAGGAGTTGGGTAGAGTTCACAAGGACAACACAAGCAACAAGGCCAAGACAGATTTACAAATCATCAAAGATTTGATGACAGAGGCAAAGGACCTATTGGATTTGGAAATAGGCAGCCCCAAGGTAGAGAAAATAGAATGGTGCTTGATCCTTTGGCTGCTAGAGTTGTTGTTGTGGAAGAAATAGAGGTCATTGATTGGTGTGACAAATGTTTCATGCCCCATGCTCCTTGTGAAGAAGATCAGCAAGAAGAAGAAGAAGTTGATGATGAGAATGATGATGATGTTTGCATGATGGGATGCTCCACTAGCTCACAACAAGGGGCAACCTCAACTGAGGTGATAAGTGCTAGAACTACTGCCACTTTTTGGGACTGCATTCATAGGGTACCTATTCTTCCTCTCTCTCATACTTTAGAAGTAGATAATGTATAAGCTTTTGAATTTCCCAATAATGACTTTGAATATTTAAGGGCTTTAATGATAAAGAAGTATGATGGAGGAATTCCATCTGAGGAAGATAGGCAATTATTGATGAATGTTGTTGTGGCTCAAGAGAAGGAATATAACACAAGAAGTAAGGTTTCAAAGGGTCGAGCCTCATTTAACCTTAAAAAGAGACCCCCTTACCCATAGGTAGGGTCCAAGGGCTCATTTCCTTGAAAGGGAGACCCCTAAAGTGAAAAGGGGTCCCTAAAATTGCCACATTTATCCCAAATTCGAGATTGGGCTAAATGGCACAAGGGTTGAGGTAGTGGGGCCCACCCAAAGGGTGATTATGTGGTCCCAACCTCCTATTAAAAATTTAATTAATCCTAATTCACTTCTAACACATGTGGGGACCATTAGGTCCCTAAACTAGTTTATCACAAGACTAAACAAATCATAATTTACACCATTACAATTTGGAATCACCCATGGTGTCTAATCAAGAATACGCCACAAACACACACAAGGCTAAACAACAACAACATGCATGGCTAGAAGACTCGGCCTAGTCAACCGCTTGTGCATCTTGAGGTGCCACTCTAAAACCCATGTTCTCTTGTGTGCCTTGTAATCTGCACACATTTCAATTCAAACATTAAACATATTTGCCCATTATAATAAATCGATAAATAATGCTACAAAAACAAATAATAGATAATCAAACTAACTACGTAATAATCGATACCGAAACAAGGTGACTATATGTTAACAACATGCATCACAGTCAAACTAGATATAAGATTCATCTATAAGATAGCACGATATCATCCTATTTTCCATAATTAACTAATGATATCAAAATATACGACAAAATCATACATCCATCATATGTCAAATAAAATTGACTATATCACATCTGCTTTGAAACCAAAATCATATATTGAATGAACTAAGATAATAATCAAGATGTTAGATTGGCGCTACGCACCCTAATCATCACAAGTGTCATCAAATGATCCATAATGAAATCACATAAGTATCCAAATAGTGCTATAAACCATGCCCATAATCTAATAAAGGTAAAGCGTCAACAAATGAACTAAAGCAAGAAAATATGGGCACTACACATCGAAAAGTAAAAATCCTAAAAACTTAACATTGTTATTCTCTCTGTTATAGTTTACACAATACGTGGTGTGAGATACGACGAAGGTGTGTGGATCTTCTAAAGTGCATTAAAATTACATGAAAGAAAGGAATATATGCACATACATGTGAATGTAAAAGGGGAAGTCAACATTCCCAATATAAAAATGGTAAATGGTATTGATGGTAATTAAAACTTGAATAATACAAATAGGAACAAATTTGGGAGAGAACACTATGGAGGGAGACTAAGATATTTTATTGTCAAGAATGTTAATGCTCCATTAGTTTGGTTATTATTATGTTATATGTGATTTATTAATATGTGAATGTTGGATTGTTTAAACAATTTACATATATAGGTTCATATGTGAGATATTTGTGGAATGGATACTTGAGGAAGTTTCTTAAATTATAGGGATGTAAAAGCCTATATATAAAGTGGTGTATTCTATGTATGTAATTAGAATGAATTGAATGTAATATTATTATTCCTTGAATCTTAGTGTTCAAATCAATTTAAAGCTCTCATTTGGTATCGGAGAAGATGCGTAGCTCGAGGCCTTGAGGATTGAATTGGGGTGATTTCACCGATATTATTGGTTACCCGCAAATGAATTACGTTCTCTTATTAAGAGTTAGTTTAGAGACTTTTGTCTGGTTTGTTTTTTTCTTGGCCGTTGGACCTTGTTTGTTGTTTTTTTCCTTTTGGTCGTTGACGCTTATCTTTCAATTTGTTCAGGGTTCCCGATCCCTTCAAAATCTTTTTACCGAATCTAATATAAAAAAAAAAAAAAAAAATTGGAGACTTTTGAATTGCATAAAAATATTATTTCAATAGTCACGCCTGCATTGATCACCCACGCAGAAGTTCTCCTTATATTTATAACTTCTGTTCTGGAATTCAAATATGAGAATTGTGGTTTTATTTTGAGGCTCGTGTAAGGTCGGTATTTTTAATTAGAAGGTTGGCTCTGGTGATTGCATCTCGTGATCTTCACATTTTATTTCGTCTTCCTACCCAGTTTGCAAACGCCTTTCGTTGTCCCATATGAATTATTGAGTGAAATAGATATATTGTTATTAGTAAGAAAAGGCATTTAGATTTCCATGGCAACGTTTGCATTAACTTTATTCGCGAGTATTACATTATTCTACAGGTGTTCTCTAACTTTATCCACACATCGCCATGATTTACACAGGCTCCTCTCGCCAAAGTTTTCATCTTACCATCCACAGGTTCGACTGGTTTTACATTGAAGTTTGTTGTTTATATAGTATATGCTCGATTGGTCCTTATACTACATTTTTCAGAATTTCAGCAAAGTATATGGGAAAAAACTCTAATTCGTAGTCCTAATTTGTGCATGGTGTTTCATCTGTCAACCAAGATCTCCATTTGTTGCATGATAATAATGCAATATGAATTACCTAATTGTGCGAGTTCATGTGAGTTGTCTGTCCATCACTAGGTTCATTCAAGTCGTTCTATTGAAATCATTTTTTTAGATTTGTTATTTATAGTAAGTCAAGTTGTATCTTTTAGATTTAGAGTCAATTGTCATGTATAATGTATTTTGGTTAGTCAAAAATTATTCTTAAAAAGTTTTTGTCATCACTGTTCTTTTTCCTAGAGTCAAAAGTAATTCATTACGTCATAAAATTAAAAGAAAAAGTAATTATAGATTAGTTTTCTAATATTGTTAATGTAGTGTAAATAAGTCTTACATTTCAAGTCATGGTATGTTGACAATTGAAATAAAAGTTTGTTTTTATTGTCATTATTAGAGTTGTGTATTGTCAAATTGTAATGTCTCCATTTCCAAGTAGGTGACCTGGAGACCTTTCATCTGTCTTAGCCTTGGTCATGTCGAAGGGGCTAGTAACGTTGATGGTTATTCGGTATGGTTTGCACCTCTATTTTACTTATATATTATGTATTGATGTTGGACACATACTTTTTGGGTGACTTAAGTGAAATAAGGTTGCTTTATGCTCCCTAAGGTACTTTATGTTATATTTTGTCAATGACTTAAGTGATGGGTGAATATATGGTACTTTATTATTCTAATTCTTTGTTGGGGTGACTTAAGTGCACTTTTGGCATGTGGGGAATAAAGTGACTTAAGTTATTTTAATTAATTAAAGAAAAGACCCAATGGGGCGATTAGGGTTCTTTTGGGCCTTTTGTTACAATAAGAAGTTATAAAAGGAAGCGCTTGGGGGAGAATAAGCATTCATTCATACACTCACCTATTTTGATATTGGAGCATCTATTGTTTGCACTTTCTTTTCTTGTGGAGTAAGATCCCACTGGAACCTTAGCTTTGGTGGTGAAAGATCCACGCCTAGCTAGCAAAGCACTCTTCGGTGGTGAAAGATCCTCCCTACTTTGCTATTTTGAAACTTTATTCAAATTTTTGGATCAGATCGTAGAGTAATCAAAAATTTAGTTTTAGAGAAAGAGGAAAACTCTTATTCATCAAGGGTTTCAATTTAGATTTGGAACAACTATTTTCAAAGTTTTATGTACTCAGCTCCCGATTTGAGGAGCAATTTTGGAGGGTTTCGTGCTCGATTCCAAAGATTTCGGAGTTGGAGATTGTTATCATCATGTAAAAGGAACGATATACATATCATACCAAGCCAAGAAACGAGATGCTAATAAAACACCACGATCAATAAGATTAAAGTAATTCACAAGAATAACTTTACATAAAACCTTTGCAAACAAATGAGCAGAAATATCATATATTATTATAGAACTCAATGAAATATAATGAGAATGGGCATTTCTTATATAGGAAAGGAATAACAATCTAAGAACCAGTCAAGGTCGTAGATCAAGCCATAAATCAAGGAAATAACTAGTCATCAAATAACTAGTTAAGACCATAGATTTAGGAGAGAACTAGACATCAAGGATCTAGTCAATACCATATATCAAGGAAAGAACTATACCTAACAACTAGATAATATCCCCTAATATCTAAATAAATAAAAATAAATATCCACACACATAAGTGGGTGAGGATGAATATAATAAAAGTAAATAAAGTACCTAGGTGAACATGAGCTAAGGTAAATACCTACTCTAACACCCCCTCAAGTGAAGCTAGGGGCCAAAATAGAAGTGGCATGCCCATGTATGAGTCCCGAAACTAGGCTTGATGAGGTACTCATGTACAATATATCCATAAAGAAATCTCGAACCAAAAGAAGGAAAGAATCCTACTATAAGGAAAGAGAAAGAAGAAGAAGAAGGAAGATGTTCTCACAAACACCCCCAAGAACAACTTCCGAAACCCCAAGCATTCCATGCAACTCAAGGTAGCGAGGTGATGCAAAAGGCTTTGTAAATATGTCTGCAACCTGTTGTTAAGTCGGAAGGTACTCCAAGCAAAGAACTCCATCCTGAATGTGTTGCCGAATGAAGTGGATGTGTATCTCAATATGCTTGGTCCGCTAGTGCTCAACTGGGTTGTGAGAAATGTGAATTGCACTTTGGTTGTCACACCAAAGTACAATCGGTGAATCTTGTGGGAATCCAAACTCTATCAATAACTGGCGAAGCCAAAGAATCTATTGACTCGCTGTAACTGCTGCCCTGTACTCTACCTCTGAAGATGAAAGTGCAATAGCTTGTTGCTTTTTACACGCCCAAGCAACTGGAGAAGAACCAAGACAGAAAAGATAGCCAGAAGTGGAACGCCTGTCATCAATAGAACCTACCCAATCTGAATTTGTATACCCAACCAACTAAGTAGAACCCCTAGTGTAGTGTAGGCCAAAGTGGGAAGTGCCTGCAAATAGCGCAAAATCCTTTTAGCAGCCTGTCAGTGACTACTATGAGGAGAATGTGCAAACCGAGATATAAGCCCTACTACAAATGAAATATCATGGTGAGTATGGGTCAAGTACATGAGACTCCCAACCAACTACCTATACAACGTAGGATCACAAAGTGGTGTGGTAAATGTGGAAGAGTAACTCCATACTAAAAAGGAGATGGACTTGGCTTGCAATCAGCCATATCAAAGCACCTAAGAAGATCATGGGTGTACTTTTGCTTGACTCAAATGAATCCCTAAATCTGTCTGAGAAATCTGCAAACTAAGGAAATAATGCAATAGCCCAAGATCTGTCATGTCAAACTATGTAGAAAGATCCCTCTGAATACTCTGAATGTGGGAAGAAGAGCTACCAGTAAGTAACAGATCATCAACATACAAGACAAGTATCACAATATCCTCACCAACATGCTAGAGATACACTATATGATCGGAGAGGGAAATGAACAAAACCAGTAGATAGAAGAAAAGAATCCATCTTCTCATACCAAGCCTGAGGGGCTTGTTTGAGACCATAGAGAGACCTTCGAAGTTGAAAAATAAGAGAACAATCTTGAACAAATCTAGTCAATTGCTCCATATATATTTCCTCTTGTAGATCTCCATGTAAGAAGACACTCTTCACGTCCATCTGGTATACGAGGCCACCCCTGTGATGCAACAATAACAAGTACAAGGCGTATAGAATCCATCTTGGCAATGGGTGCAAAAGTCTTAGAGTAATCAATACCTTCAACTTGTGAAAAACCCTTTACAACAAGATGAGCCTTATACTTGTCAATGGACCCATCAATTGTGTATTTGGTTTGGTATACCCACTTACACCTAACCATCTTTCTTCCTTTAGGAAGAGATACCAAATCCCAAGTATGATTCTTCATCAAAGAATAATACTTTTGCCATCGCATCATCCCACTCATGTATCCCATGAGCCTTTGAAAAAGATTGTGGATCCTCAAAATTGTCTGACACAAAAGTCCAAAACCTGTAGAATGTGCGTGATGATGCCTAGTGGGTGGAAGATCCTCTATGAAAGGTGTTGCCTCAGAAAATGTAGTACGAGCCCACTTAGGCATAGTGATAACATCAGTGGGAATAGGATCCTCAATGACATCTATAACCTCCTCATCAATCTCCTCAAAGAAAGGATCCTCAAGATGAGATGAAGAAGAAGAAGGATACATGGAAGAAGATGAAGAATCATGAGGAGTGAAGCGCTCATCAAACTGAACATGTGTTCGAAAAAAGAATGTCATGTGTATCAAGATCTAAAAGACGATAAGCTCTCATGTCCTCACAATACCCTACAAAGATCAAGGGTTTACTCTTCTTATCCAAAGCTTTCCTTTTCTTCTTTGGCACAAAGGCCTAAGCATGGCTCCCAAAGACTCGAAAAAATGATACATCTTAGTGTTGGACCAAGATTCCTCTGGAGTCAAATGCTCAAGTGCTCTATGTGGTGTGTGATTCTGAATATAGTTAGCACAATTAATTGCTTCTTCCCAATAGATAGGAGGTATATCTTTAGAATGCATCATACAGTTAGCCATTTCCTTTAAAGTTCTATTCTACCTTTTCTGCTAAGCCATTCTATTGTGGAGTATGAGGAACAAAATGTTGGTGAATAATGCCTTGAGTTTCCAAAAAGTCAAAAACTCATTGTTGAATTACTCCCCCCATTATCAATACGAAGGTTCTTTATGCTACTAGAAGATTGTTTCTCGACCAAAGCCTTCAAGACTTTAAAGTGTGAAAAACATCACTTTTTTACTTGAGAAAAAAACCCACGTACACCTCGATAATTATCAATAAACGTAACTACATACTTAGCTCCATTGAAAGATGGGGTAGGAAAAACCATTAAGTCACTATGCACTATCTCAAGTGGTGAAGAAGCTCTCTTAAACAAAATCCTAGGAAAAGGATCTTGGTGTTGTTTCCTAATGCACAACCATGATAAACTCCTCAAGACAAGAAACTCTACGAAGACCATCTACCATACCATGAGTGCTCAACTCCTTTAATTATCTCGTGATTCAAATGTCTAAATATTTCATGCCAAAGCTTACACTCGAATCATCATGAGAAACCAATTCTGTCCCTATAGAATAAGTGTCATCAAAACCCTCAAAGTGATATAGTCTAGAACTATGATCAACAATACCCTAAGAAACCAATGAATGAGGCTCCAACAAAGTTCATACTTCTACTCCATGTGGTGTAAAATTCATTGTTTTTCCTTGACCAAAATGACAAATTTGATATATAGAAAACAAATTTGTAGTGATGTTAGGAACATATAGTGCATCTTGGATATTGCCACCATCAATTTGTATATCACATTTTCCTTTAATAGAAAGAAAGGAAGAATCTCCAACCTCAATTTTGGAAGTAGAACTCAAACCTAGAGAAACAAAAGACTCCTTGGAAGAAGTCATGTGATAAGAAGCACCAAAATCTATAACTCAATTGTCTGCAAGTGGGTGATGAGATCTCCCAACAACATTAAATGATTTTCCATGTTGATTAGAAGGATGTGGTGTGGAGATAGAAATTTTATGTTTCTTATCTCCGCATCCTCTAAGGCGTGCATTCGCTTATAACACCTATGTTCTTCATGATTACTACCCCCACAAAAATAGCATGAACGACTAGACTTATTCTTGGATTTAAAATACTCCTTGGGTTTTGAGTTTTTTCTTTGAGTTTAGAAGCATTTTGAGATGAAGAAGGTGTGGATTTGTTTTTACTATTTGGTTTTCCCTTGCCCTTAGGATTAAATACAACTAATGCCTTTTGAGAGGTGGAAGACTCAAGGTGAGAAAATTTAGATTCTTTCATAGTAAGTCTTTCACAAAATGTTTTCAAGTTAGGCATTTTGAATGTGTCACCTAATTCATCCATGCTAGAGAAAAAGGTAGAAGAAAAAATTTAGAATGGTCCTCTCAACTTGGATAGAATCAAGTAAACACACTCTTCATCTTTCTTATCTCTTCCACTCCCCTTCAATTGTGTCAACAAATGCTTGAACTTGGTAAGATAGTCTATAATTGTTGGAAAATATTCATGATTAAGAGAGGTGATCTCAATGTCAAGTTGTATGGCTCTCATATGATCCACCTTACTAAATAAATCCTCCAATTTCTCCCAAATTTTGAAAGGAGAGTCACATTTTTCCAAATAAAATAAAATACTGTCACTTACATAAGTTCCTATCAAACCCATACACTCATCAAATTTGCACATTGGTACTGAAATTTCTCATTTTCTCTAGTGAACACTGGTTGTTTTAAAGAAGTTAAAGCCCATAATCCTTTCGCTTGATTATTGTTTCCATTCTTGGTTTCCATGTGTGGTAATTATGTGTTGTTAATGGATCAACATGATCTAATGCAGAAGTAGATGCCATCCTCAAAAAATCACCAAAAGAAATGCAAGAACCAAGCAATGCAACAAGACCCCAAGTAATGCAACAAGAGCCCCCAGATTTTGGCACTTTATAATGAGTGCATGTTACAATATGGCACTTTATAATTATAGTGTGATTCTCAAAATAAATATTTCCAATAGAAAGAGCATAAAAAAACAAGCACTTTTGCAAAAAAACAACACTTAAAATGGAGTTACCGATCAAAAGATACAAGTTTTTCAATATTATGCTCTACTATTTATTTTAGTTGCCACTGAAATAGAATAAAATACTATTTCATTCACCACACAAATAAAATGAAAGGGGCTGGAGTTAAGCACTTAGGAATCAAAATCTTTAAGCCCTCATGACCATACCATATGACCCAGGGGCTAAGGATTTCAATGGGTGTATGAATATTTAAAAAATGCTTCAAAATGAAACTTACGTACGGATGTCAACAACAATCTCTGCTCTAATACCATAAAAGGAACAATAAACAAATCGTACCAAGCTAAGAACATAGATGATAATCAAACACCATGATCAATAAGATGAAATTAATTCACCAAAATAACTTTACATAAAACCTTTGCAAACAAATGAGCAAAGCAATATCATATATTATTATGGAACTCAATTAAATACAATGAGAATGGGCCTTGCTTATATATGCAAGGAATAACAATCTAAGAACCACTCAAGGTCGTAGATGAAGCCATAAATCAAGGAAATAATTAGTCATCAAATAACTAGTTACGACCATGGATTTAGGAGAGAACTAGACATTAAGGATCTAGTCAATACCATAGATCAAGGAAAGAACTATACCTAACAATTAGATAATATCCCCCTAATATCTAAATAAATAAAAAGAAATATCCACACACAAAAGTGGGTGAGGATAAATATAATAAAGGTAAATAAAGTACCTAGGTGAACATGAGTTAAGGTAAATACCTACTTTAACATCATGAAGATAACCTAGAATTCATTTCCATCATTTTTCCATTGTTATTTTGGAAATTATGGTCAACTGTATTTTTCTCTCATTTTCTGCCCTAAAATAAATAAATAAAATCATATCTGAGAGATAAAAATTATTTCTCTCTTGTTTATTATTCTACATATTTTTCTAAGTTGTTTGAAGCTTCTGGGTAGTGTTGGAAGTGATTAGTTTGCAAAATACAAAAATTTCTTTATGTCAAAGCATATCTTGTTGTCCTAAAAATCAGAAAAATCAAAATTTCAGTTCGTTGTTATTTTTATATATTTTGTGAATTTCAAGTGATATCCCACAAGGGATATTTCAGTGGTATCAGAGTTGTTGTTCCTCCATCTGTGTGGGTTAAAAATGGGTGACAATGAAGATCTCAATGTGGATTTAATGAAAAATTATTCACCAATATGGTTAAGCAACAAGAGACCACAAACCTCTATTTGAGCCAACTCACAAAGAGACTATCACAAGGAAGATCTAGACCTCAGGTGGATAGAGGGGAAAAATGTGAGAGTAGTAATTCAGGGCAGCGATCTCCCCATTCATCTAACAAGTCTTTTAGTCTTCATGAGCCCTCTTTCTTGAAATATTATAAAGTGTCACATATAGGGCGACCAATAGAGGTGATGGATGAAGATTCTTGTTAGAGGAAATACCAATCTTTGAGAAAGGGATTTAGAGATAATATTCCATTTTCATTTTATCGCATGATGAAGATTGGTAACAAGCCCATGAGATACCATCATACGTCAATACCCGAATTACATAGGTGTTTGGGGTAGTGAAAGAACTTATTTGAAGAACCAATAAAAGCTCAACATGGTAAGAAAGGGGAAATAATTGGTGGGAAGAAAGGTAAGGGATATATACACTACATTGAGGTAGTTTTAGATAATGGAAAAGAAGAAGAAAATGATTTTGATCCGTAAGAAGAAGTTGTTGTGCAAGTTTGAGGAATGGTGTTCCTCAAATTGTGACAAACCAAGAGCATGGTAGGATCAATCCAAGAAGAGAAGATTGCCTTTGGATAAGGATAGAAAAGAAATGAGCATGTTATCGTAGAAGTTGTCTCATGAAATAATTCAGCCGATTGTTGATCATGGAGACATCACAAAGTCTAGGTTTGTGGTAAATATAAAGGAAGCATGGAAGTGTGGGAAACCCCATATTTGAAAAGAGCTAAAGACTCAATTAACCAATCAATTCAACATTATATCTTATTCAATATAATTGATGCATACATATAGTGTTGTCACTCCTATAAACAAGGAGGTTGCTTCAACTACCAATCCCAAAATAATCTCACCAACTCCTATATTCGTGAGTTGGTTGAATAACAATACTCAAATATTATGACAAACTCCTAAAATATATGTTGTTACATAAAAACATTATTTTAACACACGTTAAATACTAATTACGTTACCATGAGAACTCTAAATTCCCAAGGGAAGAATGATGACAGAGGTCACTTTCATTTGTATCAAGCTCATGAGCCATGAGAATGGGTGTTCCAAAAGAGGCGGGATATTGTTTTTGGAAGTGTGAATGTTATTATACCATGTTCGCGCTAAGGGGGAATGTTAGGAATGTTAGAGCTCCATTAGTTTGGTTATTATTACATTATGTGTGAGATGTTTATATGTGAGTGTGGGGTTGTTTAAAAACTCCCATATATAGGATTTTTTCAAGATATTTGTTGAATGTATGCTTTAGGAAGTTTCCCAAATTACGAGGGATGTAAATGCATATATGTATGGAGTGGTGTATGTTGTGTATGTATCCCAAATGAATTGAATGGAATATTATTATTCCATGAAATTTAGTATTCAGATTTGGTCCAAAGTTATCGTCTACATTGTTTATACATAAGAGAAAGTGTTACAACATACCTATCCAAGGATAGAGTGTATTAAAAGTACATTATGTGTGTATCGATGATATGGGCGTGTCTTGATATTTTTGTTTAGGGATAAAATGTTTAGTAATAGTATACAAATGGGGAATGAAGTAAGGGAGAGCATCGACATGACATTAAAAGAAAGAAATATAATCGCTAAATGCATGTATCTAATATATTTCTCATTTTCACCAACATGATATTGGTCATATCCCAATTCACGAAAGAATTTGTACAATGCATCAAGTTAGAGGTATGTGTCATCAATGGACTTCATTAGGGATAACCCCACATGTAATTCAAGTATCGAAACAATCACATGGGAAGAAAATATAAATTTTATGTCCTCTTTGGAAATTTAGAACTTACTGCTAGCTTATAATCAGTAGTAGATAGAGATTATATTTAATTGTAAACATTATTCGAGCATGATAGGAAAAACTCTCCTTCGTACCAACTCGGGGTGGGAATGAAAATGGGAAATAATTCGAGGATATTTACTCTACATGAGGGATAAAAAAACTATTGTCTAAATTTTTGTTAGATATAATAATGAACTAGGGACTTCCATTAATAGACTCCTTAAGACAATGGTCCTTTGATTAATAAGAAACTTTCAAAGATATCTATGCATTTATTTATAAAATTTCCAATAACAATATCCAAAAATTTAATTACATTGATAAACATAACTCTTCACTATGCATATACATTGAATATTTAATGGAATAACTTTAAATGCGACCAAAATTTTAGAATAGTAGTGCACCATAAATAATGAAAATATTTCTCTAGTGAAGGAAATTAAAGCCATAAAATACCATACCAAAGGCAATTAACTTTTCTATGACATATAATACGAGAATAGTCATTTTGTACTCTCATATTTGGGTTTGTAAAAAAACATGTTTAAATTATTATTCCTATGGATTCAAAACATCTCTCAAACGAAGAAAGTTAACATATATTTTTTCAATGTATATTAGGATAGTGTTTGTGATATATATAATTTGTAGAAAAATATTCCATATGGTTAGGAAAATTTTAGTGACAAATATTCGTAATTTGAAGAATATTTGATATTTGGGAAATTTAAAATAGATGAATTTAATGGAGTACGATAATGTACTATTCGCTTAAATTTTTCATTATAAAATTTTTTAGGGGTAGGCTTTGCACTACTATTGAAAATTCCTCCTATATAAAAGGACATAGTTAGCCAAGTACCCAATGTATAATCGAGTAAGGAGTTTGATACGCATACGGGGAAGTTAGACACGTGACGGGAATTTAGACGCTCGGAGAAGTTATACCGCGATAGGAAACTTATTTTCGCACAACAAAAGCTTGTTGTCGTGCAACAAGAAACTTATTGTCACACGACAAGAAGCTTGTTTTCGTGTGATAAGAAGCTTTCACAAGCCCATGCAACAATATTCACCTATGTCACAAAAAAATTACATGTCATGAAAGTGGTTCAAAGGATATTCGCTAGGAATTTCTACCTCCAATATCCTAGAGACCTCTTACAATTATCCCTAGAATTTGAATATGAATGTGAAGCTAAATATGATTATAGAATTTGTAATAATGATTAAAGATACAAACAATCATAAGTTTATAGTGAGAATGTTTGAGCTCTAACGAATTGCATTTCGCAGAGGGAGTCTCACTAATTCGTATATAGAAAGCATATTGCATATGGATGGGATGGCTTGAATGTCAAATTCATGTGTATATTTTTCATAAATAGATAATTTTCTACAAATTTATTTTATGTATACCTATCTGATATATTGCACATGTCCTTTGTTCACTTCTCATGAAATGTTACATGAGAGAAATTAGAGGGCAACATGTATACAACAACCAATATCTATGTTCTCCCTACAATTGTTGAAAATTCATGCGGGTATCTAAACATGATATTTGTAGTGGAATCATAGAGTCATAGTTGCATGATTCTCTAAGTTAGTAAAAATAAACAACAATGTTAGATGACCAAAAGTCGAGCTGAAAGCAGATATGTTATCTAGAACTTGGTGTCCCTACAACAAATACCAAACCCAAGCATAAGAACCACTACCTTAAAATAGAGGGGAAAAAATGACCCCTACAAGAGGGCAAATCGACCCTACATATTTAAATGATTCTTCAACTAAGCATTTAAATATGTAACTTCATTAACATAATCACCCATTTTCTCAAAATCAGCAGGATCTAAATTCACCAATTTTTCTCTATACTAAACATGCTAGCAATGTTTGCATCTTTATAATCTTCTTCTAATTTTTCCCATAGCTCTATTGGATCATCAATATCAATAAATATTCTGTTAAGATTTGGGCTCAATGCCTTACCAATTATTCCTCTAGCTTGCTCCAACTTATATTTCAAAAATTCCCTTTCTTTATCACTGCTTTGCGGTTCTTCAATTTCTTTGTTCACTATCCTCCACAAAGCTTTTTCCCTCAAAGCATTCTTTACTGCAATCTTCCAATCTACAAAACCACTTCCATTGAAGATTGACAATCCTTCATTTGAAGAACCCATGTTAGAAAAAAAAATCAATATTCAACCCTTCAATAAAAATTAAATACTCAGCCTCTCTCAAAAAAAAAATTCAATGTCCAACCTTGTTGTAGAAAATTCCTAGCTCTGATACCATGAAAAAGCATAGGCCAAAATTAAATATTTGAAAAATAGAACAACATTTCTAAGAGTAGATGACTCAATACATTTTTTATTTATTCAACAATCCAACTTACATTGTTGCAATCCAACTTACATTGCTGAAATCCAACTTACATTACGCAACTTGACGTCTTGTTACAAATTTATAGGCTTGGATTGTAAGAATCCAGAAGCTTTTATATTCTAGAGTTTTCTAGCTTGGATTGTGGGAATCCAGAAGCTTCTATATGCTAGAGTTTTCTAGCTTAGATTGTAAGAATCCAGAATCTTCTAATTTTCTAGATGTTTCTGATTTCCTAAACTTCTATTTTTGTCTAGAAAATTCTAGACAAGCTTACTTTTCCTAACAAATTGTAGTAATTTACTAGTTTTAAGCTTTGCCATTCTAATTTTTTGCTATGTCCTGGGCCATCTTGGCGCATCCGTCTTCCCGAGTTTAAGGCAAGGAAAATCTCTATCCTATGCATAGAGTAAATTATTGGATTCATACAAATATCTCTATCTCACATCATTACAAAGAAACCTCCAAACAACTTGGTTAAAGGTCTCACATTAGCAAGGATCCATGTATATTGGTAGTTACATAGGTAATTCATGTACTAATCACAATACATGTACTACAACTATTGAAATATACTATAGACCTTCCTATATGGTTACACCTTGTAGAAGTTTTCCTACGTGGTCACTTAAATTTCTAGTGTCTTATTCAAAACCGATTAAAATTATAAAAAATAATGTTTGGGAAACAGAACTTAAATTTGGCTCTCCCAGAAATGGAATAGAAGTTTCAACCCTTTGCAATGTTAACAAAAGAGCGTACTGTCCCTCATGCACATTTGCATAAGTTATGTTGATAGGATAAATGTATGTAACAACACATTTTGTTGTTAAATATATATGTAGCAACACGCTTCGTTATTACATATATAGGTAACAACGGAATGTGTTGCTACCAACAATAGATTGCATTGTTTCCTAGATACCTTTTTTGTTGAACTATCGTTATTTATTTGTTAAAAAGAACAAGTGTTGTATATAATCAGAAATGAATGTGCGGTGGGAAGGTGAGGCACATGAATTGGGATGCAAATGTCACAGATTTGAGGCCGGGTTCGAGGTTGACCAGGATGGTCAAGTTTTTTCACACGGTTTCGCGTTGACCTGCGAACTTGCATGATGCATAAGCACCACAAATGTTAACATGTAGGTGTCATTTAAATTCTTCTTTGTGGAGATGCGTGAGGAAGACAACGAAAATTGTTGTTGAATAGAAAATACCAACTGAAATGCATGTGCAAGTCATGTGACAACTATCCAAGGATATTTGTAGATAAAGTAGGATATATGTGTAGGAGTCACAAATATAACCACCTCCTTAGTGGCACACCCATACCTATTTCCATTGTTAGTCAAGAAAGAGAGGCAAAGTGATGGTAACGACTACACTTGTTTGTCGACCAAATGCAATCAACAAGAATCCAACATTGTTTCACCAAATGCAAATAACAAGTTGCCAATGTGATCTCGTGTTACTACATAGGACATGTCATATATTTGAAATGTACGATTGAGGTGGCTAATGGTGGTGGATACGATTGCAAATTGATTGGTAATAAATATGCAAAGACTATTGCAGTATGCAAAATATTGTTTTGATAATATTCATGATACAATGTTGTTAGTAGACATATTTGTTGCCATGAATGACATGTTAAAGGTCTAAGGTTCATGGACATATGCCTTGTTTTCAATGAAATAACTCTTGTGAAAACATTGTTGAGAAATGAGATATCAAGTAAACACGAACACTTGGTGACGAAGCTCTTCTCACAATGAAACATCTTCGATGTATCCAACAATTTAATCACCACTGAAACATCATTACTCCATATGGACAACACCATTTAAGGAAGGTAGTTGTTTGTAATTACGAGACAACCTACAATTTTTGGTCAATTGTTGAACAATGTTTTCATCCTCACATTGACCTACAATTTTTGTCTTTTTAATAATCCTTTGTCTTAAGATTAGTCGCACTTTAAGTTTAAGGTTGTAATTGTTATCTAATCTTCTCCTAGTGATATATGACATTCTTTACTTTTGGCCTATTGTAATGTGAGTTGAATATTAAAGATTTGGATAGGAGTCCATGTTGATGATGAGAGCAACTCAATTTAGTAGTCATTAGTTATAATATATAACACTTAATTGCTTTAATGACACATTAATATGTTATTATATCTCTTCTAAATATGTTATGTTTTTAGAGAAGTTTTATGGAAAAGTATTTTGCGTGAACTATTTTGAGCAAAAAAGTTTCCACATAATTTTTTTCTCACAAACTTCTTTGTGACATTGATCTATGGACTGTGAAAGAACAAAATATCTTACGTCACTTTGTTATTTATAAGATAAATATTTTCTAAATATTTGGCGAGCTTCAAATATATTAGTTAAAATGGCACTTATTTTAAGGTGGTTAAAGAATCTCATCTCTAGTTAGAAATGTAGTGATACTAGAAAGAAATGAAATTAATCTTGACATGGAGGGCGTATTTAAGCATTTATGCTTCATAGTTAGGGTAAATGTTTTTGTTAGCAAAATGATCAAACTGAAAATATGTTTTGAGAACATGGTAGACGTTAGACGAGAGTTTCTTAGGATGCGACGTTTTCTACCCATAAAAGCAAGATTCGTATTTTAACTAGACTCTGCTCAAATCCAAATTTATGGTGAATGCTCACACCACCCACCAGGATCTAATCCCCTAGGTCCTAGGGGACCGGTTACCTGCATTTACACAAGCTGGTTTGACGTAACTCGCCTATATTAACGTGCCAAGAAGTAGTCACTAGATCATTAACTCATGTAATATCTAAAAAAAATAAGAGACATTTGTCAAAATCTAATACGTCAAGATCTAACTTTAATTTTACTCCTTTCACAAGCTTATGAGAATACTATTTGTTATGGACCAAACAGAAAGAAATGTTTGAAGGCCAATGTTGTAATATCTTCCGCTAACTAAAAGTTGGTCATCGTTGAGTTGCAAATGGACAAAGGAATAATGAACTCGGTTTTATGAGCAGAAGTAACCCTTTGTTCTATAAATAAAGCCCTCAAAACTGGATGCATTGATTTATCAATGAACCAAAATGCTGAATATGGGTGGCCACGAAGAATTGTAAGTAAATAAATTGAGTTTCCTCGATAGATGTTTCATAACTAATCCATCTTAAAATTTATATGAGTAAAATGCAATTCAATATTAACAATCGGCTTTTTGTACCTTTAATTATTTGAACACGTAAGGAATGCCCCTGCGCACGGTGTGCTCAAATCGAGTATAATGGTTGTGTTGACCAAAATAAGCTCACACTTCTTTTGGGTCAACTCGACACCATTTTCCCCTTTTTTCTTCAACCTGAATATTTACATATTCTAAACAATTAAGGTCCCCTGAAAGCATTTATATCATATAGGAAATTTCTTCCTCTTTCCAGATATAAAGAAGTCCTTCTAACTCCTCATATTTCGCAAGTTACGGGGGCAGCAGGCTCGGGAAAGATTTTTACAAAAGCGGGCCGGCGGGCCTAGGGAAGATTTTTGTCGGTGGATAATTCCCGGACCGGTGGGGCGACAGAAACATTTTGACATTTTCACACTTTTCACAAAAAGGCACAAGTATAATTAGGCCCACTATTGGAAACTTATATAGCCACGAAAAGATTAAGCACAACAAAATATAAAGCGAGTAAACGAAATTAAATAGCCAAAAAAGACACAAACCATAAACACATATTTACGTGGTAAAACCCTCAAGAGGGAAACATCCATGGAGCAACGGTATCGATTCTCTTATTGTTCAAATCTGGAAATTACAATCAGCACAACTCTTCCTCTTACAACTCTATTTTTTGTGTGTAGCCTCAATGGGCATACACGGATTTATAGCATTCACACAAAACTGAATTCATTAATGTGTTCCTATCCATATTCTAACTAAAGTTGTCTTGTTACAACAACAAGCTGAATAATAGGATCTTGATCCACCAGAAGAGGAATGGTTGTCATCTAATCTCAACAATCTCCACCTTGACAACAATTAACCTGATACCTTGCTCATTGCTCATCACCTTTTTTGCAAGCCAAGAGAAGCCAAGCACCACCGCAGCTTCTCTAATATAACCGGTTTCGTGAACATGTCTGCACAATTCTTTTGAGTGTGGACCTTATCAAGAATCACTTGTCCTTCATCAACAACATGTCTTACATAATGGTATTTAACTGGAATATGTTTCGACTTACTATGGTAAGTTGGATTCTTAGCCAAATAAATTGCACTTTGACTATCACAGAAAATTTTTACACTTTTCTGAAATTGTCCTAACTCACCCAATAAACCTTTTAACCATACTACCTCTTTTGCAAGCATGTGAAGCGGATACATACTCGCCTCGGTAGTGGATAAAGCAACAATGCTTTGAAGCTTTGACATCCAACTAATGGGACCACTGCAAGAGTAAAGACATAACCTGAAGTAGATCTTCTTTTGTCCAAATCACCTGCAAAATCAGAATCAACATAACCGCAAACGTTATCACTGCAACCATCAAAAGTGATACAGTAACTGCTTGTGCCTCTAAGATACCGAAGCACCCATTTCACTGCTGCCCAATGTTCTTTACCTGGCTTTGCCATGTATCTACTGACAACACCAACTGCATGTGAAATATCTGGTCTAGTACTAACCATCGCATACATCAAACTTCCTACTTCATTAGCATATGGTACACGAGACATATACTCCTTTTCTTCATCATTACTAGGACACAAACCTGAAGAAAGTTTAAAATGCGAAGCTAAAGGGATATTCACTGGTTTCACTTTATCCATATCGAATCTCTGAAGTATTTTCTCCACATACTTCTCTTGTGATAACCACAACTTGCCTTTCGTCTTGTCTCTGTGTATCTCCATGCCCAAGATCTATCTTGCTGCTCCTAGATCCTTCATATCGAATGTCCTAGCCAACTGAGCCTTTAACCTGCTGATATCAACCATGCTCTTGCTTGCAACAAGCATATCATCAACATACAATACCAATATAATGAACATGCCATTATCTAACCTTTTAAAGTAAACACAATGATCATATTCACTCCTGGTAAAATTATGGCTCACCATGAAGGAATCAAACTTCTTGTACCATTGTCTTGAAGACTGCTTCAAGCCATACAATGATTTCTTGAGCTTGCAAACAAACCTCTTGTTGCGATTTTGAACGAACCCTTCGGTTGTTCCATGTAAATTTCCTCATCTAAATCTCCATGTAGAAATGCAGTTTTAACATCTAGCTGCTCTAATTCAAGATTATGCAATGCAACTAGTGCTAACACCATATGAATAGAAACAATTTTTACAACTGGTGAAAAAATCTCATGAAAGTCAATACCTGCTTCCTGAGAAAACCCTTTTGCGACCAGCCTCGCCTTGTACTTTGAAATAACATCATCAACACCTTTCTTCAACTTGTATACCCACTTACAACCAACCGATTTCATGTTCTTAGGAAGTTCCACTAGATCCCATGTTTTGTTTCTAATCAAAGCATTAATTTCCTCTTTCATGGCATGTTTCCATTTGTCACTATCTCGAAACCTCTATTGCTTTTTCAGTAATAACTTGGTTCTCCTTCATTAGAAATTAAAGCAACAGAAGTGACAAAATCATCATACCTGCTTGGAACTGATCTGATCCGTGTAGACCTTCGTAGAGCTTGTTGTGGTATTTCCTCAATTTCCTGAGGTGTTTCAATCTGCTCATCCTCCTGAGTGATTTCCTCATGAATATCCTGCTCACGGACATCTTCATGATTTTCACCCGTGGATGAATGTATATCAAATTGAATTTGTTGTGACTGTGGTACATCAACCTGTTTCATAACATTCTTTCCATCCGATTTCATGAGGGAAATTTCATCAAATATAACATCTCTGTTTATGATGATCTTATGGGCAGTAGGATTCCATAATCTATACCCCTTCACACCATCACCATATCCAACAAAGACTAATTTCTGTGACTTAGGATCTAACTTGGAACGCTGACTCTTCGAATAAGTGCATAGGCATCACAACCAAAAACTCTAAGACTAGAATAATTACATGGTTGACCTGTCCATACCTCTTGTGGAATCTTGCAGTCAATTGTTGTCGATGGTGATCGATTAACCAGGTAACAAGCTGTAAGCAAAGCTTCTCCCCACAATTCCTGCTGCAACTTTGCATTACTGAGCATGCTCCTTGCTCTCTCGAGAAGAGTCATGTTCATGCGTTCAGCAATGCCATTCTGCTGCGGAGTGTACACAGTGGTTTTATGCCTGTCGATCCCTTCATTCTTGCAATAATTTTCAAACTCCTTAGAAGTAAATTCCCCTCCATTATCTGTTCTAAGACATTTAATGGATTTACCTGTGCTCTTTTCAACCAAAGCTCTAAACTGTTTAAAAGTGTTAAATACATCAACTTTCCTCTTTAACAAATAGATCCAAACTTTCCTCGAGTAATCATCTATAAAACTAACAAAATATGATGATCCTCCATATGAGAGTTTTGGAGCTGGACCCATAGGTCTCGAATGAATATAGTCAAGGATACCTTTACTTGTATGTTTTCTAGGTTTAAAATTTTTTCTAGCTTGTTTCCCATAAACACAATGCTCACAAAACTTTAAATCTATAATGTTTAAACTAGGAAGAAGTTTACGATCAGCAAGTACCTTAATTCCTTTCTCACCTAATATGACCTAGTCGTTGATGCCATAAGCGAGTGGATTCACCTGCATCCTCTGATGCGACTCCCGCTTGATCAATTTATGTCCTTCCTTCAAGTTTATATAGGTTCCCGACTCTGTTAGCTTTCATGACTATCAAGATACCTTTTGATATCTTCAAAACTCCACCTTGAACTGAACCCTTATGTCCACTAGAATCCAAAACTCCCAAAGATATCATATTCTTTCTCAAGTCAGGCACATGTCTCACATCTGCACGTTGTTCTAACAATCCCATCATACATTTTAATTTTGATACTCCCTATCCTAACAGTTTTACATGTAACATCATTACCCATGTAAACTACCCCATCATCAATAGATTGATATGTAGAATACCAATTCCTATGCAGACACATGTGATGGGATGCCCCAGAATCAATTAACCAGTCATAATGGTACTGTGAGACAATAGACGTAGATAATACCTCATCAACCATACCTAAGTCCTTCTCGGCTATGTTAGCCTCCTTTGTAGAGTCCTCCTCCTTAGATGCCTCTTTACGTTTCCAGCAATCTTTCTTGAGGTGTCCTGATTTGTTACAGAACCAACACTTCAACTTGCTCTTTTTGCCCTTCGACTTGGATCTAGCTGGGCCCTTCGAATGTTGTCCCCTCTCAGTAGTTCTGCCTCTGGCCATCATAACTTCTGTTGTCGAAGTTTCCAGAGAAGATCTCTTTCGAGTTTCCTCAGATATCATAGCTCCAACAACAACATCAAAGCTAATGACCTCTTTAGAACTAAAACTAATAGAGGTTACGAAATGATCCCAAGATTCAGGCAGAGAACTTAATAATGTTACTGTCTTATCTTCATTTGAAATTTTGTCACCCGTGCTGTCCAATTTACAAATAAGAGTATTAAAAGTATTTAAATGTTCCGAAATTTTCATACCTTCCTTCATACACAAGGTATACAGCTGACGCTTCAGGAGGATTCTATTCGTCAAGGATTTAGTCATATACAAGCTTTCCAATTTTGTCCAAAGTCCTGTTGTTGTTGTTTCAGACACGATGTTGAATAATACATCGTCGGCCAAGCATAGGCGAATAGCACTGAGAGCACGAGTTTCCATCTCGTCCCAGTCATCATCTTCCATACGGATTTCTTTGCCTTTCTCGCGAGCGCCTTCACAACTCCCGCACACACAAAGATATCCCACATCTTGACCTTCCATAACTTGAAGTTATCTTACATCAAATTTCTCGATCTCGAATTTAGCACTCTATGTCTTTGCCATCACGCTTCAACGCGTAGCGAATGAATTCACCCTTCAAACTCACCCTCGTGGCCTCCCTCAACCTTGCTCGATACCACTTATTGGAAACTTATATAGCCACGAAAAGATTAAGCATGGAAAAATATAAAGCGAGTAAACGAAATTAAATAGCCAAAAAGACACAAACCATAAACACACAGATTTACGTGGTAAAACCCTCAAGAGGGAAACATCCACGAGCAACGTATCGATTCTCTTATTGTTCAAATCGAAATTACAATCAGCATAGCTCTTCCTCTTACAACTCTATTTTGTGTGTGTAGCCTCAATGGGCATACACGGATTTATAGCATTCACACATAATCGAATTCATTAATGCGTTCCTATCCATATTCTAACTAAAGTTGTCTTGTTACAACAACAAGTGAATAATAGGATCCTTATCCACCGTAAGAGGAATGGTTGTCATCTAATCTCAACACCCGCGAGCCCGAGAAGGATTTCTTATGAAAAGTGTAAAAAGCGGGCCGGCGGGCCCGGAGATGTCTTTTTTCCCAAATATGGGAAAATGTGGGCCAGCGGGCCCGAGGATGATTTTTTTTCCAAAATCGGGTCTGCTAGGCCGCGGAGGAAATTTTTCCCAAGTGTGAAAGTGGGTCAAGGGTCTGCAAGGGCATTTTAGAATTGTTTCCCTTTTCACAAATGGCACAGTTTTCAAGTGCGGGCCTGCGAGCCCGCGGGATCTCATCATCCATTGAAAAGTCAAAATGGAGCAGAGCCAATGGAAGGTGCCACATGTCAACTTCGGTGCAGCTCCAAAGATCAACTCCGAAGGTAGTTCCCCAAACAAGCGCAAGATTGCCACGTGGTCAACATCAAAAAGGAGGACATAGCGGGAGAAAATTAACTAAGTATAAGAAGATCGGCAAAAGGAGCCACGTGTCACCTTGGCAAAACATCAAAGGTAAATCCAAGAGCAGGTCTCTCAAACATGCACCATCCCACCACGTAGTCGGGACCGAGAATGGGTAGAGCCCGAATGGGCTAAGTATAAAGAGCAAAGGAAGGCACCACATGTCGCATAAGCGCAAATTCAAAGGCATGACCCAAAGTAGAGACTCAAACAAGCACTGGCCCTCCACGTGTCCAAATCCCAAAAAGTAGAGGCAAAGCCGCGGAAGGAGCCAAGTTTCAAAGACAGCACAACTTCAAAGGTAAAATTTGGAGTGGGTTCCCAAATGTGCACTGAGCCTCCACGTGTCCAAGGTCAAACTTATGGCCCCGCCAAGTAAAAGGGACTTAGCCAAAACACAAGGAAATAGGGCAGAGCAACGGAGGGTGCCACCTGTCTCATTGGTGCAACTCCAAAGGCACGACCCAAAAGGCAATTCCCAAATGAAGCCATCCGCCACGTGGTCAAAGTCCAAAAAGGTAAGGTCGGCCATTGAAAATTCCAAAAGCCGGCGAAATCCTCCACCTATCTCGACCACGTAACTTCAAAAGCAAAATCTGGGGGAAGCTTTCAAACAAGCGCCAAGCCTCCATGTGTCTCGGGTCAGACACAGGGTCTCCGCCAACAAGAGGGACTCAAGTAAAATAAAAAGGAACACAAAGGAGCCCATGAAGCTGCCACGTGTCAATGGGTGCAATTTAAGAAGCGAAAGGCAGGGGCTGAATCTCAAGATGCGCAAGGCTGCCACGTGGACCCTGTATGGAGACACTCTTTTAGATATTGCGCCCTACGCCCGATATTTAGATAGCCATATCTTTCGATTGGAAACTCAGATTTGGGTGGGAGAGGATTTTTGGAAAGATCTCAACGTCGGCTACTCACCTTCCTCTATTAATGTCTCGGCCCACCATTTTCGAGGGTTGTCAAGTCTCTCCCGCCGCCATGATGAAGAATGGGCCTCTTTCTTGCCCAATAAGGGACAAAGTGACGAGGGCATGGGTGTTGCAATGAGACTCTTCATTGTGGTAGGTGGATTCAATGCATTTGTAGGGGTGGTTGGAACAGAGTTCGATTTTCCCTCTCTCTTTCTCTCTCATTCTTCTATATATTGTAAAGGAGAGAATATTCAAACGGTTGGTCATTGTTTCTCCCCGCCCCCTCTCTCTTTCTTCCTTAGGGTAGAATGCGGAGTCTAAGCCTCCTTTCATGGCTCTATAATGGCATTTTCTTTCCCCTTTCCCACTGATGATGTATCGTGTAACTTTTGAGCAATAAAATATATTTTGTGATGCATCTTGTCCATCCCTGGCTCATTTTATTGTCTCTTCTTACCTCTCATCATTGCAGGGTATACTGTGCATACTTCGATGTTTATTGCAGGTTCCGTAGTTGTGTTTAATGGTTCTTCAAGTAGTGTTCCGTGTGATTTCATCTCGGTCCGTGGTGCATCTTGTCCACCCTTTCCTCTTCTCACCTCTCTCCACTACAGGTAGTCAAATCTGTGATCAGCCACTTCCTTTTCTAATGTATCACCACTTAGTTTAGGCTCTTTCCTCTTCTCTCTCTCTCCATGTCTCCTTGGAATGATTAGATTAGAATAGATTAGGTTCTGCCTGCACTCGAGTAGCTTGTGGCAAGTAGTTTAGGAAGAAGGAACCAACCTTCTCTGGAGGTCCATCTCAAGTTTTGCAAGTCCCACAACTTGAGAGATGGTCCAATGTTATGCAATCACACCGAATGTCCCATCTCAAATCCCAAGACATTGGGGTGTTGTGATTTTTCACCAACAATTTTGGCACACCCTGGTGGGACACTAAGGTTAGATTCTCTCACCTTTCCAAGTTGTCTCATTATCAACAACAAATCTTAAGCCACCAATGTGCGGCACTAAAATTTTTGACACACCCGGTGGGACATTGAGGTCTGAAGCACCTTACCACTTCATCTTAACATGTTGGTGTGTTCCTATTAGGGTTAATCCTTTTGAGGCCAATGAAGAACACATCGGTGACTCTATATGGTCAATGACCCATCCTCTGAGTTGCAGACCCTCTTCCATCCATTTTCATTCATTTTTCTTCCATCTCTTTCATTTTCTTCCATTCCATGAAGTTGTGCAATCATGACTTCATTTCCTTCTTGGAACTCACACTTACAACAAAGTGTAGTCCACCTCCAATGTATTTCCCAATTCCTCCAGATCAGCATTTTTATCAATTCAGTCTAGAACCACTATGCTTACCCATATAAGCAGTGTCAAACCTAGTTTGGCCATGGAGCTTATCAAGAACAAGGGGACGCATACAATGGTGACAACTACATGGAAAATGTTGATCTACTGGAGAAGATACAAAGAATGGAGGCTAGCATGGAGTGATCTAGATAAAACATAGATGAAAGCATTCAGAATTGGTTATAGGGCACCTTGTCCATGGACCGGCCCTATGCCAAGACATTACAACCCTCGGGAGAAGGTTGACTTCATGACTGAAATTATGCCTCAACTTGCACAGTGGATTGAGGATATTGAGGCATATATCGAAAATTTTGAGACAACCTTGTCAATGGGTAAGTCAATCGCCAGCTCCTTGTCCTTCATTTTATCTTTCTCAAGCTTTATCATTTCAGCAATGTCAGGAGTCAAGCCCCTCAGTTGCTGCCCCAAGTGTTGATTTCCCTTGTCCACCTCCCAATCTTCTATCTCATCCCAATTCTTCTGCCCTTTTCCCTTCCAAGAAGTCATCCCCTCCAAACAAATAAGAAGTTCCACTTCCCTCTCCACCACAAACAATTACAAAGCTGGTTGAACCCCAACCTACCACTCCTCTTGCTTTCCCAAGTTCATGTTGGGAAGATATTCCAAAGACCAGTCAAGGAGAACAACAAGAAGAGGAACCCAACAGAGAAGAAATGATAGAAAAATGAAGGGTTGGGCTACCAGATTTGGGTTTACAAAGATCCCCTTGATGGTTAAGCCAATAGAGGAGGTCAAGGTTAAAGAGCTAGTGGTGGTTGAGGCTGATTTTGTGCAGAACAAGAACAAGAACAAGAACAAGAAGGAGAAGATCAGCAATCTGTTTTCTCTGAATGCAATGTCCATGATGGCACTTTGTCTAAAGAGGATGTTGATCTAACCCAAAGTCTGACAACCAGTTAAGGAGGAAGAACAACTAGCTCCAAGTCCCATTGAAGAGGAGAAGCTGGGAGAGATCAAATCAGAGTTGAGACCACTTAATGAAGAAAGCATCATTGAAGATTTTTGCTTTCATTTCAAGGGCTTGATTTGATTGATGAACCCATGATGGAGGAGGACCATATAGTTTCAGAGGCTCCAAGTATGGATCAGGCCACAGAAGAACCTTCAGTTCTTCCTCCCACTTCATCCCCTTCAAGCTCTAATGTTGAAGAAGAGTTTGATCTTTCAAAATTCATGTTTGAGGATGAAGGGAACCATGGTGAGAAAGTTGCAGATCAGGAGGACACCATGGAGGAGGTCAAGCACATGCAAAGTAGGGCAACAAGGAGGCATAATTTCTGTCAAACTTGGAGGATTGTCTTGATGGAGAGGAACCCATAGAGATAACATCATTTGATCCTCCATCACCCACCTTCCAAGCACATGAGCCTGTTTCCATGAAGGAGGGCATTCAAGTACAACAACCTGCACTTCATAACATCCCTCTAGAACCAAGGTTGGAAGATGTGAATCTTCCACGTTCTTCAGGAGAAGGAAGGGAAAAGGCAGGAGGAAGGAAGGGAGAAGGAGCCCTCTTTCTTAAAAGATTATAAAGTGTCACATATAGGGAAACCAATAGAGGTGATGGATGAAGATTCTTGTTGGAGGAAATACCAATCTTTGAGAAAGGGATTTAGAGATAATATGCCATTTTCATTTTATTGCATGATGAAGATTGGTAGCAAGCCCAAGAGATACCATCATATGTCGATACCTCAATTACAAAGGTGTTTGGGGTAGAAAAATAAATTATTTGAAGAACCAATAAAAGCTCAACATGGTAAGAAATGGGCAATAGTTAGTGGGAAACAAGGTAAGGGATATATCCACTACATTGAGGTAGTTTTAGATAATGAAGAAGAAGAAGAAAATAATGTTGATCCAGAAGAAGTTGTTGTGCATGGTATGAGGAATGGTGTTCCTCAAATTGTGACAGCCAAGAGCATGGAAGGATCAATCCAAGAAGAGAAGATTGCACTGGATAAGGATAGAAAAGAAATGAGCATGTTATCGTAAAAGTTGTCTCATGAAATAATTCAACCCATTGTTGATCATGGAGACATCACAAAGTATGAGACAAGTGGGATATTTAATGACTCCTATTTTGACAGATTGTTTGTTGCATACGTGAGCACAGCACACCATGATGACTTATGTGGAGATTGAGTTGGATGATTTTGTGTCAAGGAGTAAGTTAGGTATGATGGATACTTTAACTCCATATGACAGGTGAATGGAGTCATGGATATGGGTGTGACTGGTAGTGTACATGAGACAAGTTACAGAGAGTGGGGTTAAAGGTTCAAATTACCCGAATCGATCATTATGTTGGTTATTGGAAGTTTTGGCAGACTCGAGATCTCATTTACATGTTGAATACTCCAACAACTAACACACTTGTGAGATTTTGGAAGGTCACATACAAGATGGAAACTACATATTGGAGGGTGTTATGATATACTATCAGGGAAGATTGTACCTTGTGTCGATTCATGGTTGAGGATGGAGATAGGACACTTGAGCTTTGAGATGGCATGTGTTGAGGAGGGTATCCTCAACTTTATACAGGATGTACATGTTTATCCTTATGAAAATCGAAGCTTATAGGTTCGTCATTTTCGAGACGACATGGGATAAGACTCCTATGTATTTTACTTCTATTCCCAATGAGCACTTCACCCATGTGTTAGCTTTGCAAGAAGGGACGGAGTTAGTTAGATTTGGTTATTCAATAGGTTCCCATTCATCACATGAAGTGGACTATGTACAGCTTGATATTGTTGGGAGGGTCCTAACAAGACACATTGAGACACATTATGAGGAGCCTTTCTCTCACACAAGTACAGGAGAGTACACGTTTTTTAATTATTGGCTTGTTTCACTGTGTTGAAAAAGGAGCATAGGGTTTCGACTTTCATACCCATGGGTTGAATGGAGAGGCAATGAGATCACATGATGTCAACTTCACAGCCTGTAGGTATTTAGTTGGTGTGGTAATCATACTAGATCGGGGACATGGAGAGATCACGACCATGAGGTCTTTAGTTGATCACACCGATCTTTGTCGGGGTGAGGTGGAGAAATTTAATTTTTGGTATTAAACTTCTCCAACGTGACAGGATAATGTTTGTTGTCAATCATTTCTCGGGAGGGGACGATTATAATGTCCTCATTTCTAAGAAGGTGGCCTAAGAGGCCTTTCATCCATATTAGCCTTAGTCATGCCGAAGGGGCTAGTGACGTTGATGGTTATTGGGTATGGTTTGCACCTTCATTTCACTTATATATTATTTTTATGTTGGACACATACTTTGAGGTGACTTAAGTGAAATAAGGTTATATGATGCTCCCCTAAGGTACTTTATGTTATATTTTTTTGATGACTTAAGTGATGGGTGAATATATGGTACTTTATTATTCTAATTCTTCGTTGGGAGGTGACTTAAGTGCACTTTTGGCATGTGGGGAATAAAGTGACTTAAGTTATTTTAATTAATTAAAGAAAAGACCCAATGGGGTGATTAGGGTTCTTTTGGGCCTTTTGTTGCAATAAGAAGTTATAAAAGGAAGCACTTGGGGAAGAATAGGAATTCATTCATACACTCACCTATTTTTATATTGGAGCAATTGTTGTTTGCACTTTCTTTTCTTGTGGAGTAAGATCCCTGAGCAACCCTAGCTTTGATGGTGAAAGATCCACGCCTAGCTAGTTGAGCACTCGAGGTGGTGAAAGATCCTCACCGATTTGCTATTTTGGAGCTATATTCAGATTTTTGGATCAGATTTGGAGAGTAATTAGAAATTCAGTTTAGAGTAAGAGAAAATCCCTTCTTCATCAAGGGTTTCAGTTCAAATTTGGAACAACTATTTTGTAGGGTTTTATCTACTCAATTCCATATTTAAGGAGTAGTTTTGGAGGGGTTTCTGGGGTGCGATTCCATATATTTCAGAGTTGGATATTGTTATCATCATGAAGATGCCCTAGAATTCATTTCCATCATTTTTATATTGTTATTTTGAAAATTACGGTCAGTTGTATTTTTATCTCATTTTCTACCCTAAAATTAAATAAATTAAATCATATCTGAGAGATACAAATTATTTCTCTTGTTAATTGTTCTACGTATTTTTAGAGTTGTTTGAAGCTTCTGGGTAGTGTTGGAAGTGATTAGTTTGCAAAATAAAAAAAAAAAATTTGCATACCGCTATCCTAAAAATCAGAAATTCAATTATTGTTATTTTTATACATTTTGTGAATTTCAAGCGATATCGCACAAGGGATGTTTCACAAATTTTAATTTTTCAATTGTGTTATTGTTAATAGTCAAGGTCTTACAATGTCAAAATCCTAATATCAAAATTAGTAGTGTGTCAATATATATCAATTATGTCACATTCATAATGTCATAACAATGTCTCTATGTCGTATCATCAAAAGTATTTGATAAAACTCGAGTCATTTTGTGTGTTGTAAAAAGTTCCAAAATTTAAAAAAATGTCTCACATATATTTTCAAAGTGTATCCCGACATCTTGAAAAATAAATGATTTCACATCGAGTGGGGAAGAGATAATAAATAATGTGGAAATCTTTGAGATTTAAAAGCATCATTTATTGAATTAGCAACACATCAACTAGAGAATGGAGGCACAAGAGGATGGAGAACAACAAATGCCCTCTCGTCACCGCCAACGTCGTGGCTGCATAATAGATTTGGTGGCAATTTGATTTTTAGTTGTGTGTTTCTTTATGACATGGTGTGTTTTGTTTATAATAAGAACAAAAGTACATTCTTGTTTAGTTGTGTAAAGAGTGAGAAGAATCTCCTAAGTAAACCTTTATGTAAAAAAATTGAGAGAAAAATCACTAGTGTAATACATATCATAAATCTTGAAAAGGTTTATGGATATACATAAAACGACATGAGGCGAACAATTTATGGGTTCCTTTTCATGTCTAGGTTTGTGGTAAATATAAAGGGAACCATGGAAGTGTGGGAAAACCCCATATTTGAAAAGAGATGAAGGCTCAATTAACCAATCAATTCAACATTATATCTTATTCAATATAATTGATGCATACATATAGTGTTGTCACACCTATAAACAAGGAGGTTGTTTCAACTACCAATCCCATAATAATCTCACCAACTCCTATATTCGTGAGTTGGTTGAATAACAATACTCAAATATTATGACAAACTCCTAAAATATATGTTGTTACATAAAAACATTATTTTAACACACGTTAAATACTAATTATGTTACCATGAGAACTCTAAATTCCCAACAGAAGAATGATGAAAGAGGTCACTTTCATTTGTATCAAGCTCATGAGCCATGAGAATGGGCGTGCCACAAGAGGCGGGATATTGTTTTTGGAAGTGTGAATGTTATTATACCATGTTCGCGCTAAGGGGGAATGTTAGGAATGTTAGAGCTCCATTAGTTTGGTTATTATTACATTATGTGTGAGATGTTTATATGTGAGTGTGGGGTTGTTTAAAAACTCCCATATATAGGATTTTGTTCAAGATATTTGTTGAATGTGTGCTTTAGGAAGTTTCCAAATTACATGTGGATGTAAATGCATATATGTATGGAGTGGTGTATGTTGTGTATGTATCCCAAATGAATTGAATGGAATATTATTATTCCATGAAATTTAGTATTCAGATCTGGTCCAAAGTTGTCATGTACATTGTTTATACATAAGAGAAAGTGTTACAACATACCTATCCAAGGATAGAGTGTATTAAAAGTACATTATGTGTGTATCGATAATAGGGGTGTGTCTTGATATTTTTGTTTAGGGATAAAATGTTTAGTAATAGTATACAAATGGGGAATATGAAGTAAGGGAGAGCATCGACATGAATTTAAAAAGAAAGAAAGATAATCCGTAAATGCATGTATCTAATAAATTTCTCATTTTCACCAACATGATATTGGTCATATCCCAATTCACGAAAGAATTTGTACAATGCATCAAGTTAGAGGCATGTGTCATCAATGGACTTCATTAGGGATAACACCGCATGTAAGTTAGTATCCACAATCACATGGGAAGAAAATATAAATTTTATGTCCTACTTGAAATTTTAGAACTTACACTATAATCGTAGTAGATAGAGATTATATTTAATTGTAAACATTATTCGAGCATCATAGGAAAAACTCTCCTTCCTACCAACTCAAGGTGGGAATGAAAATGGGAAATAATTCGAGGATATTTACTCTACATGAGGGATAACAAAACTATTGTCTAAATTTTTGTTAGATATAATAATGAACTAGGGACTTCCATTAATAGACTCCTTAAGACAATGGTCTTTGATTAATAAGAAACTTTCAAAGATATCTATGCATTTATTTATAAAATTTCCAATAACAATATCCAAAAATTTAATTACATTGATAAACATAACTCTTCACTATGCATATACATTGAATATTTAATGGAATAACTTTAAATGCAACCAAAATTTTAGAATAGTGTGCACCATAAATAATGAAAATATTTCTCTAGTGAAGGAAATTAAAGCCATAAAATACCCTACCAAAGGCAATTAACTTTTCTATGACATATAATACAAGAATAGTCATTTTCTAGTCTCATATTTGGGTTTGTAAAAAAACATGTTTAAATTATTATTCCTGTGGATTCAAAACATCTCTCAAACGAAGAAAGTTAATATATATTTTTTCCATGTATATTAAGATAGTATTTGTGATATATATAATTTGTAAAAAAATATTCCATATGGTTAGGGAAAATTTTAGTGACGAATATTCGTAATTTGAAGAATATTTGATATTTGGGAAATTTGAAAGAGATGAATTTAATGGAGTACGATAATGTATTATTCGCCTAAATTTTTCATTATAAAATTTTTTAGGGGTCGGCTTTGCCTTACCGTTGAAAATTCCTCCTATATAAAGGCCATAGTTTTCCAAGTACCCGATGTATAATCGAGTAAGGAATTTGATACGCACGACGTAGGAAGTTAGACACGCAACAGAAGTCGGACGCTCGACAAGAAGTTAGACCCGCGATAGGAAACTTATTTTCACACGACAAAAGCTTGTTGTCATGCAACAAGAAACTTATTGTCACCGGACAAGAAGCTTCTTGTCGTGTGATAAGAAGCTTTCACAAGCCCATGTAACAATATTCACCTATGTTACAAAAATTGCATGTCATGAAAGAAGTTCAAAGGATATTCCTAGGGAATTTCTACCTCCAATATCTTAGAGACCTCTTAAAATTATCCCTAGAAGTTGAATATGAATTTGAAGCTAAATATGATTATAGAATTTGTAATAATGATTAAAGATACAAACAATCATAAGTTTATTGTGAGAATGTTTGAGCTCTAACGAATTGCATTTCGCAGAGGGAGTCTCACTAATTCGTATATAAAAAGCATATTGCATATGGATGGGCTGCCTTGAATGTCAAATTCATGTGTATATTTTTCATAAATAGATAATGTTCTACAAATTTATTTTATGTATACCTATATGATATATTGCACATGTCCTTTGTTCACTTCTCGTGAAATGTTACATGAGAGAAATTAGAGGGCAACATGTATACAACAATCAATATCTATGTTCTCCCTACAATTGTTGAAAATTCATGCAGTATCTAAACATGATATTTGTAGTGGAATCATAGAGTCATAGTTGCATGATTCTCTAAGTTAGTAAAAAGAAACAACAATGTTAGATGACCAAAAATGAGTGAAACAGATATGTTATCCGGAACTTGGTGTCCCTACAACAAATACCAAACCAAAGCATAAGAATCACTACCTTAAAATAGAGGGGAAAAAAATGACCCCTACAAGAGGAAAAATTCGACCCCTACATATTTAAATGATTCTTCAACTAAGCATTTAAATATGTAACTTCATTAACATAATCACCCATTTTCTCAAAATCAGTAGGATCTAAATTCACCAAAAAATTTCTATACTAAACATCCTAGCAATATTTTGCATCTTAATAATCTTCTTCTAATTTTTCCCATAGCTCTATGGATCATCAATATCAATAAATCTTCGTTAAGATTTGGGCTCAATGCCTTACCAATTATTCCTCTCGCTTGTTCCAACTTATATTTCCAAACTTGCCTTTCTTTATCATGCTTTGTGGTTCTTCAATTTCTTTGTTCATTATCCTCCACAAAGCTTTTTCCTCCAAGCATTTTTTACGCAATCTTCCAATCTACAAAACCACTTCCATCAAGATTGAAAATCCTTCATTTGAAGAACCCATGTTATAAAAAAAATCAATATTCAACCCTTCAATAAAAATTAAATACTCACTTCTCAAAAAAAAAAAAAATCAATGTCCAACCTTGTTGTAGAAAATTCCTAGCTCGATACCATGAAAAAGCATAGGCCAAAATTAAATATTTGAAAAATAGAACAACATTTCTAAGAATAGATGACTAAATACATTTTTTATTTATTCAACAATCCAACTTTGCAATCCAACTTACATTGCTGAAATCAAACTTACATTACCGCAACTTAAGGCCGTGTTACAAATTTATAGGCTTGGATTGTAAGAATCCAGAAGCTTCTATATTCTAGAGTTTTCTAGCTTGGATTGTGGGTAGCGAAGCTTCTATATGCTAGAGTTTTCTAGCTTAGATTGTAAGAATCAGAATCTTCTAATTTTCTAGAAGTTTTGATTTCCTAAACTACTATTTTTGTCTATAAAATTAGAGACAAACTTACTTTTCCTAACAAATTGCAAGTACTTTACTAGTTTTAAGTTTTGCCATTCTAATTTTTCCTAAGTCCAGGCCATCTTGGCGCATCCGTCTTCCTAAGTTTGAGGCAAGGAAAATCTCTATCCTATGCATGGAGTAAATTATTGGATTCATACAAATATCTCTATCTCACATCATTACAAAGAAACCTCCAAACAACTTGGTTAAAGGTCTTGCATTAGCAAGGATCCATGTATATTGATAGTTACACGTGTAATTCATGTACTAATCACAATACATGTACTACAACTATTGAAATAGACTATAGAGCTTCCTATATGGTTACACCTTGTAGAAGTTTTCCTATGTGGTCACTTAAATTTCTAGTGTCTTATTCAAATCCAATTAAAATTATAAAAATAATGTTTGTGAAACAAAACTTAAATTTGGCTCGCGTAGAAATGGAATAGAAGTTTCAACCCTTTCGCAATGTTAACAAAAGAGCCTACATGTCCCTCATGCACATTTGCATAAGTTATTTTGACTGGGAAAATGTATGTAACAACACATTTTGTTGTTAAATATATATGTAGCAACACGCTTCGTTGTTACATATATAGGTAACAACTTAACGTGTTGTTACCAACAATAGATTGCATTGTTATTTTAGATATGGGTAACAATGTAATGTGTTACCCTTTTGTTGAACTATCGTTATTTATTTGTTAAAAAGAACAAGTGTTGTATATAATCAGAAATGAATGTGCGGTGGGAAGGTGAGGCACATGGATTGGGATGCAAATGTCACGATTTGAGGCCGGGTTCGAGGTGACCGGGATGGTCAAGTTTTTTCGAGCAGGTTTCGCGTTGACTGCGAACTTGCATGATGGATAAGCACCAAAAATGTTAACATGTAGGTGTCATTTAAATTCTTACTTTGTGGAGATGGATGAGGAAGACTACGAACATTGTTGTTGAATAGAAAATACCAACCGAAATGCATGTGCAGTCATGTGACAACTATCCAAGGATATTTGTAGATAAAGTAGGATATATATGTAGGAGTCACAAATATAACCACCTCCTTAGTGGCACACCCATACCTATTTCCATTGTTAGTCACCAAAGAGAGGCAGTGATGGTAACGACTACATTGTTTGTCAACCAAATGCAATTAACAAGCATCCAACATTGTTTCACCAAATGCAAATAACAAGTTGCCAATGTGATCTCGTGTTACTACATAGGACATGTCATATGACTGGAAATGTTGGATTGAGGTGACTAATGGTGGTGGATACGATTGCATTTGATTGGTAATAAATATGCAAAGACTATTACCGTATGCAAAATATTTTTTGATAATATTCATGATACAATGATTGTTAGTAGACATATTTGTTGCCATGAATGACATGTTAAAGGTCTAAGGTTCATGGACATATGCCTTGTTTTCAAAGTGAAATAACTCTTGTGAAAACATTGTTGAGAAATGAGATATCGGTAAACACGAACACTTGGTGACGAAGCTCTTCTCACAATGAAACATCTTCGATGTATCCAACAATTTACTCACCACCGAAACATCACTACTCCATATTGACAACACCATTTAAGGAAGGTAGTTGTTTGTAATTACGAGACAACCTACAATTTTGGTCAATTGTTGAACAATGTTTTCATCCTCATAGCCTACAATTTTTGTCTTTTTAATAATCATGTGTCTTAAGATTAGTTGCAGCTTTAAGTTTTTGGTTGAAATTGTTATCTAATCTTCTCCTAGAGATATATGACATTCTTTACTTTTTGCCTATTGTAATGTGAGTTGACTATTAAAGATTTTGATAGGAGTCCATGTTGATGATGAGAGCAACTCAATTTAGTAGTCATTAGTTATAATATATAACACTTAATTGCTTTAATGACACATTAATATGTTATTATATCTCTTCTAAATATGTTATGTTTTTAGAGAAGTTTTATGGAAAAGAATTTTGCTCGAACTATTTTGAGCAAAAAGGTTTCCACATAATTTTTCTCAAAAACTTCTTTGACATTGATCTATGGATTGTGAAAGAACAAAATCTCTTACGTCACTTTGTTATTTATAAGATAAATATCTTCTAAATATTTGGCGAGCTTCAAAATATATTAGTTAAAATGGCACTTATTTTAAGGTGGTTAAAGAATCTCATCTCTAGTTAGAAATGTAGTGATACTAGAAAGAAATGAAATTAATCTTGACATGGAGGGGTTATTTAAGCATTTATGCTTCATGGTTAGGGTAAATGTTTTTGTTAACAAAATGATCAAACCGAAAACATGTTTTGAGAACATGGTAGACGTTAGACGAGAGTTTCTTAGGATGCGACGTTTTTCTACCCATTAAAGCAAGATTCGTATTTTAACTAAACTCCTGCTCAAATCCAAATTTATGGTGAATGCTCGCCATCCCCCACCCAGATCGAATCCCCTAGGTCCCAGGGGACCGGTTACCCTTGCATTTACACAACCGGTTGGGAGAACTCGCCCTATATTAACGTGCCAAGAAGTATGTCAGGTCGCTGGGTCATTAACTCATGTAGTATCTAAAAAAATAAGAGACATTTGTCAAAATCTAATACGTCAAGATCTAACTTTAATTTGACTCCTTTCACAAACTTATGAGAGTACTATTTGTTATAAGGCCAATGTTATAATATCTTCCGCTAACCAAAAGTTGGTCATCGTTGAGTTGCAAATGGACAAAGGAATACTTACACGTTATGCCCACGTAAAACACAAGTTAGACGACCCGATGGTAGCTAGCAGAATGTTGAAAATTGAATGACCTCACATCGCAATTATTGTCTTTGACGTGCCTTTAATTTGGCATTATGTGATTGAAATTGAGCATCCTCAATAATTTCATGGCATTACACGACCAAAGTAATAATAATAGCGGTTTGGAAACTAGGATGGTTTAACTTTGCACAAGTCCATTGATTTTCGCGCTTGCGTATACCCACAACTTTGGAATCTATCTTTAATTTGACTCCTTCCACGAACTTACAACAAAATTGAACAATTGGTTTTTTTCTATCTTTCCCTTCCACGAACTTATGACGTAGTTGTGTAGTTGGATTTTTTTATCTTTGGGCGGTCACGGGAAGATTCTTATTTTATTCTTAGCTCGGGAGGATCCAGTTGTTGGATATGTTGTCACTCGTCAAACAGTGGTATCGAGTGTTGGATTGTACAAGGCGTTTTAAAAGAAAGGCGTATGCTTCTATTTTTGAAGAACAATTTGGAACTATCATTTGTGCTTCCAACCCAAATCGCCAATTTGAAGAAGCCGCGACACACTCGGGAGCTTTAGACATTTTGGATACTAGGACATTCGCAGGCCCGATTCAAGAAGTGTTGCTCTATGGTTCTCTAATAATGGTATGTATTCTATGTGGTCGACTACTTTAGCTAGTTTGTGTTGATTCAAATCGAATAATGAACTGGTTTTATGAGCAGTAAGAAACTCCTTTGTTATGTAAATAAAGCCCTCAAAAAACCGGATGCTTCGATTTATCAACGAACCAAAATGCTGAATATGGGTGCCTACTTAAGAATTTGTAAGTAAATAAATCGAAGTTTCCTCCATAGATGTTTCATAACTAATCCATCTTAAAATTGATATGAGTAAAATGCAATTGAATATTAACGATCGGTACTTTTTGTACCTTGTTTATTTGAACACAGAAGGAATGCCCCTGCACCAGTGTGCTCAAATCCAAGTATAATGGTTGTGTTGACCAAAATAAGCTCACACTTCTTTTGGGTCAACTGACACCATTTTTCCCCTTTTTTTCTTCAACCTCGAATATTTACATATTCTAAACAATTAAGGTCCCCTCTAAAGCATTTCTATCGATAGGAAATTTCTTCCCCTTTCCAGAGATATAAAGAAGTCCTTCTAACTCCTCATATTTCGCAAGTTACGGGCCAGCAGCCTGGGAAAGATTTTTGCAAAAAGCGGGCCGGCGGGCCTAGGGAAGATTTTTGCTAGTGGATAATTGTGGATCGGGCGGCATTGACAGGAGACATTTTGACATTTTTGCACTTTTCACAAAAAGGCACAGAGTATCATGCGGGCTGCTAAGCCCGAGAAGGATTTCTTATGAAAAGTGTAAAAAGCGGGCCGGCGGGCCGGAGATGTCTTTTTGCCCAAAAATGGGAAAATGCGGGTCGGGCGGGCCCGAGGATGACTTTTTTCCAAAAGTGGGTCCGTTAGGCCGCGGAGGAAATTTTTCCCAAGTGTGAAAGTCGGCTCGGGTTTCATAGGGCATTTTGGAATTGTTTCTTTTCACAAATGGCGCAGCCAAGTGCGGGCCCGTGAGCCCGCGGATCTCACGTCCGTGAAAAGTCAAAATGGAGCAGAGCCAACGCAAGGTGCCACATGTCAACTAGAGGAGGTGCGGTGCCAAAGATCAACTCCGAAGGTAGTTCCCCAAACAAGCGCAGGCTCGCCACGTGGTCAACGTCAAAAAGGGGGATAGAGGGCAAAATTGACTAAGTATAAGAAGATTAAAGCAAAAAAGGAGCCACGCGTCGCCTTGGCGAAACTTCAAAGGTAAATCCAAGAGCAGTCTCTCAAACATGCGCCATCCCACCACGTAGTTAGGGACCGAGAATGGGCAAGCAGCCCGAATCGGCAAAGTATAGAGATCTCAAATGAAGGCGCCACATGTCGCATAAGCGCAAATTCAAAGGCGTGACCCAAAGCAAAGACTCAAACAAGCACTGGCCCTCCACGTGTCCAAATCCCAAAAAGCAGAGGCAAGCCAACCGGAAGGAGCCAAGTGTCAGTGCAAGTGCACAACTTCAAAGGTAAAATTTGGAGTGGGTTCCCAAATGTGCAAAGTGAGCCTCCACGTGTCGTGGTCGACTTATGGCCCCACCAAGCAAAAAGGACTTAGCCAAAACAAAAAGAAATAGGGCAGAGCAACAGAGGTGCCATTGCTCTCATGGTGCAACTCCAAAGGCGCGACCCAAAAGGTAGTTCCCAAATGAGCGCCATCCCGCCACATGGTCGACTCCAAAAAGGTAAGGTCGATCATTAAAAATTCCAAAATCCGGTGAAAGCCTCCACCTATCTCAACCACACAACTTCAAAAGCAAAACTACAGGGGCAAGCTTTCAAACAAGTCGCAAGCCTCCATTTGTCTCGAGTCGACATAGGGTCTCGCCAACAAGAGGGACTCGAGTAAAATAAAAAGGAACACAAAGGAGCCTACGTAGCGCTTGCCACGTGTCAATCCCAGTGCAATTTCGAGCTTAAAGGGTGGACCGAATCTCAAGATGCGCGAGGCTATCACGTGGACCATGTATGGACACACTCTTTTAGATATTGCGTGCCGCGTGCCCGATCTTCGGAGACACCATATCTTTCGATTGAAACTCTGATTTGGGTGGGAGAGGACTTTTGGAAAGATCTAAGCATCGCTACTCACCTTCCTTTATTAATGTCTCGGCCCACCATTTTCGAGGGCTATCAGTCTCTCACCTACCGCCATGATGAAGAATGGGCCTCTTTCTTGCCCAAAGAAGGGACAAATGGGACGAGGCATGGGTGATGCAGCGAGACTCTTCATCATGCGGTAGGTGGATTCAATGCATTTATAGGGGTGGTTGGAACAGAGTTGGTTTTTCCCTCTCTTTCTTTCTCATTCTTCTATATATCAGAAAGGAGGGAATATTCAAATCGTTGGTCATTGCTTTCTCCCGCCTCCTCTCTCTTTCTTCCTTAGGGTAGAATGCGGAGCCTAAGCCTCCTTTCATGGCTCTATAATGGCATTTTCTTGCCCCTTGCCCACTGATGATGTACCGTGTAACTTTTGAGCAATAAAATATGTTTTGTGATGCATCTGTCCATCCCTAGCTCATTTTATTGTCTTCTTTCACTCTCGTTATTGCAGGGCATACCGTGCATACTTCGATGTTTATTGCATGTTCTCGGGTAGTTGTGTTTAATGGGTCTTGAAGTAGTGTTCCGTGTGACATTCGACTCTGGTCCACTGGGCATCTTGTCCACCCTCTCCTCTTTCTCACCTCTCTCCACTACGTGCAATAAATCTATGATCAGCCACTTCCTTTTCTAGTGTATCACCGCTTAGTGTAGGCTCTCGCTCCCTCTCTCTCTCTCCCTCGTCTCCTTGGAATAGCTAGATTAGAATAGATTAGGTTCTCGCCGCACTCGAGTAGCTTCAGCGGGGTAGTTTAGGAAGAAGGAACCAACCTTCTCTCGGAGGTCCATCTCAAGTTTTACAAGTCCCACACTGAGAGATGGTCCAATGTTACGCAATCACACCGAATGCCCCATCTCAAATCCCAAGACATTTATGGGTGTTGTGATTTTGCACCAACAATTTTGGCATGACTCTGTGGGACACCGAGGTTAGATTCTCTTTCTTTCCAAGTTGTCTCATTATCAACAACAAATCTTAAGCCACCGTGCGACACTAATAGTTTTGGCACACTTAGTGGGACACCGAGGTCCAAGCACCTTACCACTTCATCTTAACATGTTGGTGTGTTCTGTTAGGGTTCATCCTTTGAGGCCAATGCAAAACACATCTCGACGACTCCATATGGTCAATGACCCATCCTCTCGAGCCGCAGATCTTCTTCCATCCATTTTCATTCATTTTTCTTCAATCTCTTTCATTTTCTTCCATTCCATGAAGTTGCAGACAATCATGACTTCATTTCCTTCGAACTCACACTTACAAAGAAGATAGTCCACCTCCAATGTATTTCCCAACTCCTCCAAATCAGCATTATGATCAGGTCCAGAACCACCATGCTTACCCATATGAGCAGTGTCAAATCTAGTTTGGCCATGTAGCTTATCAAGAACAAGGGGACGCATACAATGGTGACAGCTACATGGAAAATGTTGATCTACTGGAGAATATTCAAAGAATGGAGGCTAGCATGGTGCAATCCAGGGCTACAACATAGATGAAAGCATTTAGAATTGGTTATAGGGCACCTTGTCCATGGGTCGGCCCTATGCCAAGACATTACAACCCCTGAGGAGAAGGTTGACTTCATGACTGAAATTATGCCTCAACTTCGCATGGGAAACGGTGGATTGAGGATATTGAGGCATATGAGAAAAGTGCGAGACAACCTTGTCAATGGGTAAGTCAATCACCAACTCCTTGTCCTTCATTTTCTCTTTCTCAAGCTTTATCATTTCAATAAGCAAGGTCGAGTCAAGCCCTCGTTCTGGCCCCAAGTGTTGATTTCCCTTCTCCACCTCCCAATCTTCCATCTCATCCCAATTCTTCTACCCTTTTCCCATCCAAGCGGCCATCCCTCCAAACAAACAAGAAGTTCCACCCCTCTCCACCACAAACAATTACAAAGTTGGTTAACCCCAACGTGCCACTCCTCTTTTTGCTTTCCCAAGTTCATGTTGGGAAGATATTCCAAAGACTAGTCAAGAAGAACAAAGAAGAAGAGGAACCCAACAGAAGAAATGACATAAAATCAAGGGTTGGGCTGCCGATTTGGGTTTACAAAGATCCCTCGATGGTTAAGCCAACACAGGAGGTCAAGGTTAAAGAGCTAGTGGTGGTGAGGCTAAGTTCTTAGATGAGAACAAGAACAAGAAGGACAAGATCAAAGCAATGTCCATGATGGCACTTTGTCTAAGAGGATGCTGATCGTAGC
>CM031240.1:2573617-2612191 GCA_018340775.1 Taxus wallichiana var. yunnanensis
TCTTTCCATTCCATGAAGTTAAGTAATCATGACTTCATTTCCCCATCATGAATTCACATTTACAAATATAGTATATCACACCTCCAACATGTTTTACAAATCCTCCAAATCAGCATATCTACCCATATGAGCAGTAAAAGTACAAAGTCGGCGCTTTGTCAGAAGCACATCAATAACAAGTGGTAACGTATGCAATGTAAGACAATCAAATGGAAGATGTAGATTTGTGGAAAAATCCAAAAGATGGAGGCAAAGATGGTGCAATCAAGAGCAACAACACAAATGAAAGCTTTCAGAATTGGTCACAGGACTCTTGTCCATGGGGAGGCTCCTTTTCCAAGACACTTCAGCCCTCAGAACAAGCTGATTTCATGATGAAGATGCTGCCCCAACTCGCACAATGGATAAGAAATAGAGGCCTATACACTGTGTCCGAACAACCTTGTCAATGGGTAAGTTCTACACCATCATCTAGGTTTTTCTTCCCATTACTCAAGTAGCATCATCTCATTTGGAATTTCAAACTCTAAATCCAATCAATGCTGCCTCAGAGTTAATTCCATTTCTCCATTCCCTAGTATTCCACCACATCTCAATTCTTCCTTCCCTTTCCTTCCAAATAGTCATCCCTCCAAGAAAGCTAACAAATACCCCCTCCTCCAAAGAAACAAGATTTTCTACCTCCTCCACCACCACAAAAATTTCGAGCCATTTGAGTTACAATCCACTTCTCCTCTCGCATTCCCAAATCCATGTTGGGAGGATAAAAATCAGAATTCTAGTCAAGGAAAACAAAGCAAAAAGAAAATCCAAACAAGGATGAAGAAATTCAAGTCTCAAGAGTTGAGCTCTTAAATTTGGGATGAAAATATCCCCTCGATGGTTAAGCCTTTAGAAGAGGTTGGAGTTGGAAAACAAGTGGTGGTTAGGACTGAATTTGCTGGGCAGCAGGAGAAGAGCAAAAAGCAAAGCATGATCACCGCAATCAGGCCATTGCTCATAAAGTAGTGTCCATGTTAGCATTCTATTTGAAGAGAATGTTGATTCAATTCAAGCTGCACAATCAGCCATGGAGGAAGAAATATTTGAAGAAGATCCTACAATCCCAACTTGTCCTCTAGAGAGCAGATCAAGAGTTTGACTTAACGTAACTTCGTGCTGAGGAAGAGTTCTATCAAGAATAAGATTGTCTTCAAGTAGTAGAAGTATGGGAGAAGCTGCTCCAAATCCAAAAGAAGAGGAGCACATTCTAGTTGTGGAGGAGAAAATTACAGATCCAAGGCTTTGAGCACAAAGCGAAAGCTACAAGAGAACCTTCAATTCTTTCTTCTACTTCATCTCTCTCGAGTTCTAGTGCTAAAGAAGAGTTTGATCTCTCAAAGTCAATGCTGAGGATGAAAGAAACCATGATGATCAAGTTACAGATCAAGAGGATACCATGGAGGAAGTTGAGCATTTGGTGCAGCAGGACAACAATGCGGTAGTTTATCTATCGTATTTGGAGGACTGCTTTGATGAAGAAGAACTAGTTGAGTTCCTACCATTCTCTCTTTCATCATCCACATTCCAAACACCGAGCCTACTGCTTGTCACGAAGGAGAGCACCTATTTGCAGCAGTAGCCTGCATCTTCTAGCAACTCTTTTGAACCAAGATTGGAAGATTTTAATCTTTCATGTCCTTCATCGAGGAAGAGAAAGGGCAAAAAGGTTCTACCTTTGCTTCCGCACTCATCCATTCAAAAGGGTTTACAAGAGAGCTCCATTATCGAGTTAAAAATCAGGGCAATGGGTATACTCAAAGGACCATACCTTGCCCAATCATGTATCCGACTTCATCGGGTGGAACCAAAGGAGAAGTCATAACCAGCCATGCTTGCTCCTAAGCATGAGGATGAGCTACAAAGAACCAAGGATCAACTGTCATACCTCTCCAATCCAAATGCGTAAACAACTAAAAGAGGTAATGAATTTTCCTTCACCTCGATACCTTGATGATTTGGGTGGAAGACCAGATTCTTGTTGATTTTCCATTCATCCAATCAGCCATGTTCAATGCCAAATCAGCTTGCATGGTTGCTAATTTCAAGAAAGGAAGCTCTTTTACACAACCAAACAGTAGGTTTGTTTAGCTTACTCATTTTAGTTAATAGAATAGGTAGTTTTGATTTTAGTAAAAGAAGTGCTTGTGCAAACTCAGCATGTTCCATTTGGAGCATGTATGACCCTTTTAGTTTTGTACATAGTTTTTTGGTGCTCTTGGTTTTACTTTCGTGGCATAGTCCATTTCAAAGTGGGTTTCAAGTGGCTTAGAGAGGAGGTTTTCAAAGTTTGGATTAGTTTATAGGCTATAATTCTCTATGACTCCATGCCCAATGGATGCTTAAAAGGCAACCGGTAACTTCATCCAAAGAGTCGATGACCCTCCGAGTCACCAAAATTGTTATCCAAAATGTGCCCCCGCTCATTTTGTGGCTAACTCCTCTCATTCTTCCCTCTCTTGTGCCTCTACCACAAAATTTTTCTTTTCGTAGCACTCAAAACCTTCTTAAAATGGCACCATTGGATAGAGATCTCTCTCGCCTTTCCAGAAGGTAAAGTTTTCCTCCTAACTCCTCATATTTTTGGTTATGGCTCGCGGAGTTTTTGTGGGAAATTTTCCCCAAGGCCTGTAGTAGCCAATCGTAACTCGGGAGGGCCACGTGTACCGTGCCAAAATATCAAAGCGACCTCGACTTGCCCGTGGATTCCTATTTTTGCCCTAAAACTTCAAATCACCATATCTTTTGAATCCGTAGCTCAGATTTTGCACTCTTTATATCAATGGAATGATGGTGAAATTCTCTACATGATTCCGGTGTCAATTTTGCATTTTGGTTGAGTTCGGGAGAGAGACAATCAAGAAACACCTGCAGACGTGGTAATGGCTATAAATGACATTTCAACAACCAAATTTTAATGCAAAATGGGTCGATTCTTCTTCAAAGATGGCAAAAATGTTAGTGGCATGGGTCTGTAAGGATGCCCATGTTGTTTTAATGCATCTTCATTCAATGGGGAATGGCTTCCACATTTTCTACATGTTTTCTCTCTCCTGTGCTCGACCCATGCATTGTAAAAGCTAGATTTGGCTCATTTTTTTGGGGTTTAAACATTTTTTGGATAGCAAGCTTCTTTCTTTCACCTTCAACAAGTGATTTTTTCAAGTATCGACCTTCTTCATCATCAGAATAATAGGTTTCTACCTCTTTTCGATGTCAGAAATGCAAGGTTTTGACAGGTGAAAATGATAGTGCAGACTCGTGATCAATTTTCAGTCCTTTGTTTGTATTGTCTTGCTTCATTTCTGTTTAGGACTCTAATTACATATTATAAGCCTATGTATGATGTTTCATGTTGAATTTTATGAAATTGTGTCAATTTGCATGAACAAAAAGTGTTCACCACTCCTTCGTGTATCACCTATTAGTTTAGTTTCAACTTTTACACTTTCTATCTCTATCTCCTCTGCAATTTAGAGTAGGATTAGGATTCAAACCTCTGCAATTGTGTAATAATGTAACAGATTTGATCGTGAGGAGTTTAAGGAAGCAGCCTCTAATCTTGAGATTCCTCATCATTTTACAAGTCCCACACTTGGAGAGAGGTTTCAATGTTGTGCAATCACACTGGATGCCTAGAAACAACAAATTAGAAACCTGATTCAGATCCAAATGTGTGAATTTTTGAATGTCGACACTTTGTGTTTTGCACTCCCCAACCTCACTGGGTGTAAATTTTTGCATGTCGACACTTTGTGTTGTGTGCCTCACTGGGCCTTGGGTTTGAAATTTTACATGTTAACACTTTTGTTGGCGTGACCCTCGCGCATGAGGCCTGAAATGGGCACACCACATGTTGACACTTTGTGTTGTGCGCCTCACCTACGCCTTGGGCAAAATTTTTGCATTTGACACATTGTGTTCTGCTTGTACCCCCATCCTACGCCTTGGGCGTGAATTTTCACATGTCGACATTTTTGTGTTTGTATGCCTCCCCACTCGCGAGCCTGGGGCAACAAATTTTTCACATGTCGACACATTGTGTTGTGCGCCTGACCATGCGCTTTTGGGCACAAATTTTTGCATGTCGACACTTTGTGTTGTGTCACCCACACTTATGCCTTGGGCATGAATTTTCACATGTCGACACTTTGTGTTGTGCGCCCCATGCCTGCGCCTGGGCACAAATTTTCACATGTCGACACTTTGTGTTGTGCGCCCACACTGTGATCATGGGTGAATTTTCACATGTCGACACTTTGTGTCAGGCACCCCCAGCCTGTACCTTGGGCATGAATTTTCACATGTCGACACTTTGTGTTGTGCATGTACCATCCGAGACCTTGGGCACAATTTTTACATGTCGACACTTTGTGTCAGGCACCCAAACTCCATGCCTTGGCACAAATTTTCACATGTCGACACTTTGTGTCATGTGTGCCCCCATCTTGTGCCTTGGGCATGAATTTTCTCATGTAGACACTTTGTGTTGTGTGCCCCGACTGCGCCTCAGGCACACATTTTTGCATGTCAGACACTTTGTGTTGTGCACTACCAAACCTAAGCCTTGGGTGAATTTTTTCATGTCAAAACTTTGTGTTGTGCACCCGACAATTCTAGGCCTTGGGCACAAATTTTCACATTTCAACACTTTGTGTTGCATGCCCCCAACATGTGCCTTAGTGTAATTTTTCACATGTCGACACTTTGTGTCAGTGCACCTGGAAGCCGCAACGCCTTGGCACAAATTTTCACATGTCGACACTATTGTGTTGTGTGACTCTCACTGCGCCTCTGCACGTGATTTTTACATGTCGGGCACTTTGTGTTGTGCACCCCTAACATGCGCCTTAGGCGTGAATTTTCACATGTCGACACTTTGTGTTGTGTGCCCAGAGCTGCGTGGCCTTGGGCACTACATTTTGCATGTCGACACTTTATGTCAGGTGCCCCTACCTGCGCCTTGGGCACAAATTTTCACAAGTTGACATTTGTGTTTTTCGCCCCACTCCGTGCCTTGGGCGTGAATTTTCACATGTCAAGACTCTTTGTGTTGTGCACCCCTAGCCTATGCCTTCCCATTGGCGTGAATTTTTGCATGTCAACACTTTGTGTTGTGCACTTGCCCCCATCCTGCGCGCCGGGCAATCAAATTTTCACATGTCGACACTTTGTGTACATGTGCGCTGCCTTACGCACGCCTTGGGTGTGAATTTTCACATGTCAATACTTTGTGTTGTGCGCCCTCAGCCTACACCTTGGGCGTGAATTTTCACATATTGACACTTTGTGTTGTGCACCCCCATCCATCGCATTGGGCATGAACTTTAGCATGTTGACACTTTGGGTTGTGTGCCCTACCTACGCTTCAGGCTTGCAAAGCACGAAATTTCAGATGTCGACACTTTGTGTTGTGCACCCCCAACCTGCGCCTTAGGCACAAATTTTTGCATGTTGACACTTTGTGTTGTGTGACCCTGCACTACGCCTTGGCAAGTACCTAATTTTCACATGTCGAAAATTTGTGTTGTACCACCAACTTATGTCTTGGCGTGAATTTTCACATGTCGACACTTTGTGTTACTGTGCGCCCCAAGCCTCGCACTTGGGCATGAATTTTTGAATGTCAACACTTTTTTTGTGCACCCAAGACTATGCCTTGGTCATGAATTTTGCATGTTGACACTTTGTGTTGCAGTCGAAACTTCACCCTCAAGACCTTGGGCATGAATTTTTACATGTCGTTTCAATTTGTACATGGCGCCAGCCTGCGCCAGTGGGCGTGAATTTTCGCATGTCAACAGCCTTTACTTTGTGTTGTGCCCACATAACGCCTCAAGTACGAATTTTCACATGTCAACACTATGTGTTATGTGCACCCCATCCCTGCACCTTGGGTGAAATTTTTTACATGTTGACACTTTGTGTTGTGAACCCCTACCGTAGGCGTGAATTTTCAAATGTCAAAACTTTGTGTTATACACCACTAGCCTGCCCTTTGGCATGAATTTTTACATGTTGAAACTTTGTGTTGTGCGCCCACCTGCGCATTAGGTGTGAATTTCACATATCGACACTTTGTGTTATGCGTCGTCGACTGCGCTTTTGTGTGAATTTTTACATGTCGATTTGTGGCACCTGTGCTTTTGATGTGCATTACACTTGCACACTCATGCCTCTGGGCACAAATTTTCACATGTCGACACTTTGGTTGTGGCGCCCTAGTTAACATTTGCCTTGGGCACAAATTTTTCATGTTGACACTTTTGTTTTGTGCCCTCAAAGATGCCTTGGGTGCGAATTTTGCATGTCGACACTTTGTGTTGTGCGCCCCTAGCTCCTGCTCCTCCTTGGGCACAAATTTTCACATGTCAACACTTTGTGTTGTTTGCCCTCAGGTGACCTCACTGCACTTGGGCATAAATTTTCACATGTTGACACTTTGTGTTGTGCTCCCCACCTGCACCTGGGGTGTGAATTTTCGCATATTGACACTTTGTTGTGCAGGCTCCCATCCAGCACTTTGGGCATGAATTTTTGCATGTCGAAACTTTGTGTTGTGCGCCAAACTCTATGCCTCGTGAACGAATTTTTGCATGTCGACACTTTGTGTTGTGCTCCCCCAACCTATGCCTTGGGCACAAATTTTCACATGTCGACACTTTGTGTCAGACGCCCTGCACTGCACTCTTGGACACAAAATTTTGAATGTCGACACTTTGTGTTGTGCGCCCAAGATCAGAGCAAAGGCACAAATTTTTGCATGTCAAAACTTTGTGTTGTGTACCCCCAGCCTTTGCCTTGGGCATGAATTTTCGCATGTCGACACTTTGTGTTATGCACCCCTAGCCTACACCTTGGGCATGAATTTTCACATGTTGACACTTTTGTGTTGTGCGCCCCACCGCGCTCTTGGGTGTGAATTTTTCACATGTCGACACTTTGTGTTGTATGCCCCAACCCTACGCCTTTGGGAGGGAATTTTTGCATGTCGACACTTTTTGTTCTGCGCCACCACTCCGCACCTTGGGCATGAATTTTTCATGTCGAACTTTGTGTTTTACGCTCTGACTGCGCCTTAGGCGTGAATTTTTGTATGTCGACACTTTGTGTTGTGCGCCCCCAGCCTGCACCTTGGGCACGAATTTTCACATGTCAACACTTTGTTGTGTGCCTCAGCCTGCGGCTCTTGGGTACAAATTTTGCATGTCGACACTTTGTGTTGTGTGCTCCCACTGTGTGCCTTATGCATGAATTCTCAAATGTTGACACATTGTATTTTATAACCCCACTGACCTATGCCTTGGGGCAGAATTTTCACATGTCGACACTTTAGTGTTGTGCACCCCTGACCAGATGCCTGGGTGCAAATTTTTCGCATGTCAAAACTTTGTGTGGTGCGCCCCAAACATGTGCCTTGGGTGTAAATTTTTCACATGTCGACACTTTGTGTTGTAGGCGCCATCACTGCATTGGCGTGAATTTTTCAATCGACACTTTGTGTTGTGCACCCCAACCTGCGTGCCTTGGGCAAAATTTTTACATGTCGACACTTTGTGTTGTGCACCCTAGCCTATGCCCTGGGAGTTAATTTTGAATGTCGAAACTTTGTGTTGTGCACCCCCATACTATGCCTTTGGGATAAATTTTGCATGTCAAACACTTTGTGTTGTGTGCCCCCACCCTACGCCTTGCGCGTGAATTTTCACATGTCAAAACTTTGTCAGTTGTGCACCTCACCTTACACCTTTAGAGCATGAATTTTCACATATTTACACTTTGAGTTGTGCACCCCATCCAAAGATCTTGGGCATGAATTTTCACATGTCGAATTTTTTGTGTTATGCACCCTCACTGCCTTGGGTGTAAATTTTTACATTTCGCACTTTGTGTTGTCACCTAAGCTTGTGCCTTGGGCGCACGAATTTTCACATGTCGACACTTTGTGTTGTGTGCCCAGCTGCACCTTGGGCACAAATTTTTGCATGTTGACACTTTGTGTTGTGTGCCCCATCTGTGCCTTGGGCACAAATTTTGCATGTTGAATTTGTGCATGTGCACCTCCAATCCTCGCTTGGCCACTGGGTGAATTTTTGCATGTCGACACTTTGTGTTATGCGTACCCCATCCCGCATGGAGGCTGGTGCACAAATTTTTAAATGTCGACATCTTTCGTTTGTGCACCCCCCACCCTACGCCTTGGGTGTAAATTTTTGCATGTCGACACTTTGTGTTGTGCGCCCCACTGTGCATTGAGCACTAATTTTTACATGTCGACACTTTGTGTTGTGCACCCCTAACTGCGCCTTAGGCACAAATTCACATGTTCACACTTTGTGTTGTCCGCCCAACTGTGCACGAATGGGCGTGAACTTTTTGTATGTTGACACTTTATGTTTTCATGTCAACACTTTGTGTTGTACCTATGCCTTGGGCACAAATTTTCACATGTCGACACTTTGTGTCATGCACCCCAGACCACTGCGCCTTGGGCACGAATTTTGCATGTCAAAACTTTGTGTTGTGTGCCCTCGTAAAGTGCCTTGGGTGATAATTTTCACATGTCGACACTTTGTGTTGTGCACCCCTAAGCAGTGCGTGAATTTTTACATGCTTGGGCACAATTTGCCTTTTTTCACATGTCGACACTTTGTGTTGTGTGAGCCCAACTCCGGCGCCTTGGGCAAAAAATTTTTGCATATTCGAAACTTTGTGTTGTGCACTCTCAACCCGTGCGTGTGCCTTGGGCACAAATTATCACATGTTAACACTCAGGTTCTGTGTACCACACCATGACCATGGGCAAAATTTTCACATGTCGACACTTTGTGTTGTGCACCCCCAACACTGCCTTGGGCTCAAATTTTCATGTCGACACTTTGTGTTGTGCTATCAGGCACCCATCCCGCGCCTGGGGTGTGAATTTTGCATGTCGACACTTTGTGTTGTGCCCTGCCTCAGACCTTGGGAATGAATTTTCACATGTGGACACTTTGTGTTGTGTGCCCACTTGCATTGGGGTAGCAATTTTTGCATGTTGACACTTTGTGTTGTGCTCGCCACTGTACCTACTGCGGCTGGGTGTGAATTTTCAAATGTCGACACTTTGTGTCATGTGACCCCAATTACGCCTCGGGTAACAAATTTTCACATGTCGACACTTTTTGTTCTCATATCCTCCACTGCGCTTGGCACAAATTTTTCATGTCGACACTTTGTGTTTTGCGCCCTAGCCCGTACCTTAGGCGCGAATTTTTTCATGTCTACACTTTGTGTCATGCGCCCTGACATGTGCTTCTTGGGCATGAATTTTCGCATGTCGACACTTTGTGTTGTGCCTCTGACTGAGCCTTGGGCATGAATTTTCACATGTCGAAACTTTGTGTTTCAGTGCACCCCACCGCTCTTGGGCATGAATTTTTGCATATCGACACTTTGTGTTGTGCACCCCACCAAAGCACTTGGGCATGATTTTTTGCATGTCGACACTTTGTGTTGTGTGACCCTGACTCTATGCCTTAGGCACAATTTTTCGAATGTCGACACTTATGTTTTGTGCTGCCCCCACACTGCTCTCGGGGCACGAATTTTCACATGTCAACACTTTGTGTTGTGCACCCCACTCACGTGCCTTGGGTGTAATTTTTTCATGTCGACACTTTTAGGTTGTGCACCCCACTGTGCCTTGGGTGCACAAATTTTACATGTCGACACTTTGTGTTGTGCACCCCCAACTGTGCCTTGGGCATGCCACAAATTTTTTCATGTCAAGGCTTTGTGTTGTGCACGCCCACTATGCCTTGACATGAATTTTCACATGTCGACACTTTGTTTGCGCCTAGACTAATTGCGCCTTGGCATGAATTTTCACATGTCGACACTTTGTGTCAGTGCCCAACTACGCCTTGGGCAAATTTTCACATGTCGACACTTTGTGTTGTGCCCTGATCCCTATGCCTTGGGCCGAATTCCGCACCTTGTGGTGCTAATTTTTACATGTCGACACTTTGTGTTGTGCGCCATTATCCCGCACCTTAGGCGTGAATTTTCACATGTCGACACTTTGAGTCGTGTGCGCCCCACTGCGTGCCTTGGGCACGAATTTTCACATGTCGACACTTTGTGTTGTGCGCCCCCAGCCTGTGCCTTGGGCACAAATTTTCACATGTCGACACTTTGTGTTGTGCGGACCTCCCCACTCCTTGCACTTGGGCATAAATTTTCACATGTCGACACTTTGTGTTGTGTGCCCAACCTTGCACCTTGGGCTCAAATTTTTACATGTGGACACTTTGTGTTTGTGCCCTACACTCGCCTTGGGCACTGAATTTTCAGCATGTCAACACTTTGTGTTGTGCGCCCCCAGCTTACACCTTGGGCATGAATTTTCACATGTCGACACTTTGTGTTGTGTCCCCCACCAGGCATGGGCTCGTGAATTTTCACATGTTCGACACTTTGTGTTGTGCATCCCCACCTGTGCACTTTGGGTGTGAATTTTCACATGTCGACACTTTGTGTTGTAAGTGCACCCTAAGCCTCACGCCTGGGAACAAATTTTCACATGTCGACACTTTGTTTTGTGCGGCACTGTGCCTTAGGCACAAATTTTTCATGTCGACACTTTGTGTTGTGTGACCCAATGTTGTGTGCTATACCTTGGGCACAAATTTTTTCATGTCAACACTTTGTGTTGTGGTGCAGACCTTCAGCCTGCACCTTGGGCATGAATTTTTGCATGTCAACACTTTGTGTTGTGTGTGCCCCACTGCGACATGGGCATGAATTTTCACATGTCGAAACTTTGTGTTGTGTGCCCTAACTGCACCTTGGTCGTGAATTTTCACACATTGACAATTTGTGTTGTGCAGAACCCCATCCAAACGCCTTTGGGCACAAATTTTTGCATGTCGACACTTTTTTGTTGTGCACCCTCACCTATGCCTTGGGCACAAATTTTCACATGTTGACACTTTGTGTTGTGTGCCCCCACCGTGACTTGGGCATGAATTTTTCGCATGTCGACACTTTGTGTTGTGCGCCCCACCCTTGTGCCTGGGTGTAAACTTTTACATGTTGACACTTTGTGTTGTGTACCCCATTTTGTGCCTTGGGCATGATTTTCACATGTCGACACTTTGTGTTGTGTGCTCCAACCTATGCCTTGGGCACGAATTTTCACATGTCGACACTTTGTGTTATACGCCCCGTACTGCGCCTGGGCGTGAATTTTCACATGTCGACACTTTGTGTTGTGTGCTAAGCCTGCCTTGGGCACAAATTTTCACATGTCGACACTTTGTGTTGTGCACCCCATCCCGCACCTTGGGCACTAATTTTTGCATGTCGACACTTTGTGTTATACGTCATCACTTGCACCTTAGGCGTGAATTTTCACATGTCGACACTTTGTGTCAGACGCCTCAACCCGTGCTTGGGCATGAATTTTTGCATATCGACACTTTGTGTATTGTGTGCCCCAACCTATGTCTTGGGCACAAATTTCACATGTCGACACTTTTGTGTTGTGCGCCCTGCTTGGAACCATGGGCACGAACTTTTGTTGCATGTCGACACTTTTCTTTGTCAGCAAATTTTCACATGTCCACACTTTGCGCTCGGGTGTGAATTTTCAAATCATCGACACTTTGTGTCAGTGTGCCACCAACCTATTTCTTGGGCACAAATTTACATGTCGACAATTTGTGTTGTGCGCCCCTGCGTGCCTTAGGCGTGAATTTTCACATGTTGACACTTTTTGTGTTTTGCACCCCCAACCTTTGCCTTGTGCGAATTTTCACATGTCGACACTTTTGTTTCATACCCCCTCTATGCCTGGGCGTGAATTTTCACATGTCAACACTTTGTGTGTGCTCCATCATCCAATGCACCTTGGGCACAATTTTTCACATGTTGACACTTTGTGTTGTGTGCCCCATCACTTGTGCTTTATGCGTGAATTTTCGCATGTTGACACTTTGTGTTGTGCACCCCCAACATGTACGCTGAGCACAAATTTTCACATGTCGACACTTTGTGTTGGTGCCCCCTTTCTGCGCCTTGGTTAGAAATTTTCACATGTCGACACTTTGTGTTTGCGCCTCACTCGTGCCTGGGCACATGAATTTTCACATGTCGACACTTTTGTTGTGCACCCTAGCCTATGCCTTGGGCGTGAATTTTCACATGTCGACACTTTGTGTGTGTGCTACCCCATCCTACTCCTTGGGTGCGAATTTTCACATGTCGACACTTTGTGTGTGTGCCCCGCACCTACGACTTGGGCGTGAATTTTCACATGTCGACACTTTGTGTTGTGCTCCCTCAGCCACATGGGCAAGAATTTTCACATTTTTAGACCTTGAGCACTTTGTGCACCCCCATCCAACACCTTGGGCATGAATTTTTACATGTCGACACTTTGTGTTGTGCGCCCCATCCTGTTCCTTCGCAGGTGTGAATTTTCACATGTGACACTTTGTGTTGTGCCAACTGATTTACGCCTGGGTGTGAATTTTCGCATGTCGAAACTTTGTGTTGTGCACGCCCCCAAAATTCTACAGCCTTAGGCACAAATTTTTTCATGTCGACACTTTGTGTTGTGCGCCCCGTGACTATGCCTTGGGGCTCGAATTTTCACATGTCGACACTTTTGTTGTGCGCCCCACTATGCCTTGGGCATGAATTTTTACATGTCGACACTTTGTGTTATGCGCCCCCAGCTTGTGCCTTGGGCACGAATTTTCACATGTCGACACTTTGTGTTGTGCGCCCCCTGCGCCTTGGGCACAAATTTTTGCATGTCGACACTTTGTGTTGGCGCCACCGCGCCTTGGGTGTGAATTTTGCATGTCGACACTTTTTTATTAGTGTGCCCCCAGCCTACCCCTTGTGCACAAATTTTCACATGTCAACACTTTGTGTTTTGCACCCCACCTACGCCTTGGGGTGAATTTTCTCATGTTGACACTTTGTGTTGTGTGCCCCAAACTCCGTGCCTTCAGGTACATGAATTTTCACATGTTGACACTTTGTTTTGCACCCCCATCCTATGCCTTGGGCATGAATTTTCACATGTTGACACTTTGTGTTATCGTCGGCACCCCAAGCCGGGCGCCTTAGGTGTGAATTTTCACATGTCGAAACTTTGTGTGGTGTGCCGCACATGCACTGCGCCTTAGGGCGTGAAAATTTTCACATGTCGACACTTTGTGTTGTGCACCCCCAGCCTGCGCCTTGGGCGCAAATTTTCACATGTCGACACTTTGTGTTGTGCACCCCTAGCCTGCGCCTTGGGCACAAATTTTTACATGTCAACACTTTGTGTTGTGCACCCAACCTGCGCTCTTGGGCACAAATTTTCACATGTGAGACTTTGTGTTGTGCGCCTACCTATGCCTTGTGCTTGAATTTTTTCATGTCTAACACTTTGTGTTGTGTGCCCTAGCCCGCACCTTGGGCGTGTATTTTCACATGTCGACACTTTGTGTTGTGTGCCCCTAGCCTATTCCTTTAGCGCAAATTTTCGCATGTCGACACTTTGTGTTGTGCACCCCACTCCTGCGTCTTGGGTGTAAATTTTCACATGTTGACACTTTGTGTTGTGTGCCTCACTGCGTGCCTTGGGCAAGAATTTTTGCATGTTGACACTTTGTGTTGTGCACCCTAGCAACCTATGCCTTGGGCATGAATTTTCACATGTCGAAACTTTGTTTTGCGCCCTGTGGCCTATGCCTTGGGCATGAATTTTCGCATGTCAACACTTTGTGTTGTGCACCCCCAGCCTATGCCTTGGGTGCAAATTTTCACATGTCGACACTTTGTGTTGTGTGCCACCAGCCTACGCCTTGGGTGTGAATTTTCACATGTCGACACTTTGTGTTGTGCCCCATCAACTGCACCTTGGGCCACAAATTATCACATGTTGACACTTTGTGTTGTGCTCTTTGCCTTGCACCATGGGCTCAAATTTTCACATGTCGACATGTTGACACTTTGTGTTTCATGCACCCTCACTGCTGCCTTAGGCATAAATTTTGACATGTCGACACTTTGTATTGTGCCCCCCTGTGCCTTGGGCATGAATTTTCACATGTCAACAATTTGTGTTGTGTGCCCTGCACCGCGCCTTTGGCATGATATTTCGCATGTCATCACTTTTTGTTGTGCGCCCTCATCCTGTGCAGGTTGCACATAAATTTTTGAATGTTGACACTTTGTGTTGTGTGCCCCAACCTATACCTTGGGCACAAATTTTCACATGTCGACACTTTGTGTTGTGTGCCCCACCTGCACTTTGGGCATGAATTTTCACATGTCGACACTTTTTGTGTTATGTGCCTCCACTTCGCGCCTTGGGCACAAATTTTCACATGTCGACACTTTGTGTTTGTGCACCCCCATCTTGCGCCATGGGCATGAATTTTCACATGTCGACACTTTGTGTTGTGTGCCCATGCCTATGCCTTGGGCACAAATTTTCACATGTTGACACTTTGTGTTGTGTGCCCCAACTACACCTTTCTCGTGAATTTTTGCATGTGACACTTTGTGTTGTGCACCCCACTGCGCGCTTGGGCTCGAATTTTCCCATGTTGACACTTTGTGTTGTGCACCCCCAACCTGCGCCTTAGGCACAAATTTTCGCATGTCGACACTTTGTGTTGTGCGCCCCATCTCTGCGCCTGGGTGTAAATTTCCACATGTCGACACTTTGTGTTGTTGTGTGCCCCTGACCAACGCCTTGGGTGTGAATTTTTCGCATGTCGACACTTTGTGTTGTGCGCCCCCAGCCTATGCCTTGGGAAATTTTTTTGCATGTTGACACTTTGTGTTGTGTGCCCCAAGCCTACACCTTGGGCATGAATTTTCGCATGTCGACACTTTGTGTTGTGTGCCCCCAACATACGCCTTGGGTGAAAATTTTTGCATGTCGACACTTTGTGTTGTGTGCACCCCAACTGTGCCTTGGGCGTGAATTTTCGCATGTCGACACTTTGTTTTGTGTGCCCCCAACCTACGCCTTGGGCACAAATTTTCACATGTCGACACTTTGTGTTGTGCACCCCAAGCCTGTGCCTTGGGCACAAATTTTCACATGTCGACACTTTGTGTTTTGCGCCCCCAACTTGTGCCTTGGGCACAAATTTTTGCATGTCGACACTTTGTTTTGTGTAGCCCTATGCCTTGGGTGTGAATTTTCACATGTCGACACTTTGTGTTGTGCGCCCCCAGCCTGCGCCTTGGGCATGAATTTTTACATGTCAACACTTTGTGTTGTGTGCCCTGCACCTGCGACTTGGGCGTGAATTTTCACATGTTGAACTTTGGGTTTTGCCCCGAGCCTACACCTTGGCCGTGGATTTTCACATGTTGACACTTTTGTGTGCACCCCATCCAACGATTGGGCATGAATTTTTGCATGTTCGACACTTTGTGTTGTGCCCTGCACTGGCCTTGTTCACAAATTTTCACATGTTGACACTTTGTGTTGTGCGCCCGCCTGTGCCTTGGGCATGAATTTTCACATGTCGACACTTTGTGTTGTGCGCCCCACTTGCGCCTTGGGGCTAAATTTTTTCATGTCGAACATTTATCGACAATGCTAAATTTTCACATTCACACTTTGTGTAAACAACTCGAAACTTTGTGTAAATTTTCACATGTCAAACTTTGTGTTGTGCATACCCGTAGCCTATGCATTGGGAACAAATTTTCACATGTCGACACTTTGTGTTGTCGTGCGCCCCCAACTTGTGCCTTGGCGCAAGAATTTTCAAAATGTCAACACTTTGTGTTGTGTGCCCCACTGCGCCTTGGGTGTGAATTTTCGCATGTCGACACTTTGTGTTGTGCCCCAGCCTATGCCTTGGGCATGAATTTTCACATGTCGACACTTTGTGTTGTGTGCCCCCAGGCTGTGCCTTGGGTGTGAATTTTCACATGTCGACACTTTGTGTTTTACGCACCCAACCTCTTCCTTGGGGCTCAAATTTTCAAATGTCGACACTTTGTGTTGTGCGTACTGAGCCATGCGTGGCGTGAATTTTCGCATGTCAGACACTTTGTGTGTGCACGAAAGCACCTTGGGTTAAATTTTTCTCATGTCGACACTTTGTGTTGTGCGCCCCAATCCTGCGCCTTGGGCATGAATTTTTGCATGTCGACACTTTGTGTTGTGCGCCCCCATCCTGCGCCTTGGGCATGATTTTTCATGTCGACACTTTGTGTTGTGTGCCCCTAGCCTACACCTTGGGCACAAATTTTCACATGTCGACACTTTGTGTTGTGTACCCCCCTATGCACCTTGGGCGTGAATTTTCACATGTCGACACTTTGTGTTGTGCACCCTAAGCCTCATGTACGGCGTGAATTTTTACATTCGACACTTTGTTGCACCCCACCGCTATGCCTTGGGCATGAATTTTCGCATGTCTACACTTTGTGTTATGTGCTTTGACCTACGCCTTAAGCACAATTTTCACATGTCAACACTTTGTGTTTGTGCCCACTTGTACCTTGGGCACAAATTTTTGCATGTTGACACTTTGTGTTGTGCTTGACAAATGCCTTAGAGTGAATTTTCGCATGTCGACACTTTGTGTTATGTGCTCCTAGCCTCTGCGACTAGTGGTGTTAATTTTCACATGTCGACACTTTGTGTTATGTGCCCCTAGCCTGTGCCTTGGGCATGAATTTTCACATATTGACACTTTGTGTTGTGCACCCACATCCAGCGCCTTGGGTAAAATTTTTGCATGTCGACACTTTGTGTTGTGTGCCCCATCCTGTACCTTGAGTGCCTTGGGCACAAATTTTCACATGTTGACACTTTACATTTGTGCCCCCACCTATGCCTTGGGTGTGAATTTTCAAATGTCGACACTTTGTGTTGTCAGACCTCACTATGCCTCTATGTGTGCATGAATTTTTTCATGTCGACACTTTGTTGTGTGCCCCATACATTGCCTTGGGTATTGAATTTTTACATGTCAAAACTTTGTGTTATGCACCCCACTCTATGCGCTTGGCATGAGATTTTTGCATGTCGACACTTTGTGTTATGCGCCCCACTGCACGCCTGGGTGTGAATTTTTACATGTCGACACTTTGTGTTGTGCACCCAAGCTTATGGCTTGGGCATAAATTTTCACATGTATGTCGACACTTTGTGTTGTGTGCACCCAAAGCCTTTGCCTTGGGTATGAATTTTGCATGTCGACACTTTGTGTTGTGTGCCCCCTTATGCCTTAAGTGTGAATTTTCACATGTCGACACTTTGTGTTGTGCACTCTGACCTGTGCTACCTTGGGCAGAATTTTCACATGTCGACACTTTTGTTATTGACTTCCCACTAACTGTGCCTTGGGCACAAGTTTTCGTGCATGTGACACTTTATGTTTTGCGCACCTACTATGCCTTAGGCGTGAATTTTTGCATGTCGACACTTTGTGTTGTGCACCCCACTGCGCATGCCTTGGCGTGAATTTTCGCATGTCGACACTTTGTGTTGTGCACCCAGCCTGCGCCTTTTGCTCGAATTTTCACATGTCGACACTTTGTGTTTGTGCCCCCTGATGCTACTTGGGTGTGAATTTTCACATGTCGACACTTTGTGTTGTGCACCACCAGCCTGCGCCTTGGGCATGAATTTTCACATGTCGACACTTTGTGTTGTGCACCCCCATCCTATGCCTTGGGCATGAATTTTGCATGTTGACACTTTGTGTTGTGTGCCTCGACTCTGCCTTGGGTGAATGAATTTTCGCATGTGGACACTTTGTGTTGTGCGCCCTAACGATGTGACTTGTGCACAAATTTTTACATGTTCGACACTTTGTGTTGTGTGCCCCAACTTATTGCATGCCTTGGTGCCGTGAATTTTGCATGTTGTCGACAATTTGTGTTGTGCGCCCACCCTATGCCTTGGCATGAATTTTCACATGTCGACACTTTTTTTGTGCGCCCCCATCCTATGCCTTGGGTGTGAATTTTTACATGTCGACACTTTGTGTTTTGCGCCCCAAAGATGCGACTTGGTCATGAATTTTTACATGTCGACACTTTGTGTTGTGCGCCCCTTTGCATTTCGACACCTGTGCCTTGGGTGAGAATTTTTGCATGTCGACACTTTGTGTTTGTGCACCCCCATCCTTACCTTGGGGGTGAATTTTCACATGTCGAAACTTTGTGTTGTGTGCCCCTGACCTTTGCCTTGGTGTGAATTTTCACATGTCGACACTTTGTGTTGTGTGCCCAACCTACTGCAGCCTTAGGCACAAATTTTCACATGTTTGACACTTTGTGTTGTGTGAGACCATCACTTGTGCCAAAGGCACGAATTTTCGCATGTCGAAATTTGTGTTGTGTGCCCCCACTCTTTGCCTTGGGAAAAATTATCACATGTCGACACTTTGTGTTGTGCGCCCACCTTGTAACTTTGGGCGCAAATTTTCACATGTTGAAACTTTGTGTTGTGCGCCCCCACCCTGCGCCTTGCGAGAATTTTTGCATGTCGACAATTTGTGTTGTGCACCCCCAACCTACGCCTTGGGCATGAATTTTCACATGTCGACACTTTGTGTTGTGCGCCCCTAGCCTGCACGTTGGGCATGAATTTTCACATAACGACACTTTGTGTTGTACGTCCCCATCCTGCGCCTTGGGCGTGAATTTTTACATGTCAATACTTTGTGTTGTGCGCCCTAGCCTACGCCTTGGGCATGAATTTTCACATGTCGACACTTTGTGTTGTGTGCCCCTAGCCTGTGCCTTGGGCACAAATTTTTGCATGTTGACACTTTGTGTTGTGCGCCCCCAGCCTGTGCCTTGGGTGTGAATTTTCGAACGACTTTGTGTTGTGCACCCAGCCTTATACACCTTGGGCGCAAGTTTTCACATGTCGACACTTTGTGTTGTGCACCCCAAACTTTGCGCCTTGGGCATGAATTTTCACATGTCGACACTTTGTTTGTTTGTGCTCCCCATGCCTGCACTTGGGCGTGAATTTTCACATGTCGACACTTTGTGTTGTGCACCCCAGGACCTGTGCCTTGGATGTGAATTTAGGCATATCGACACTTTGTGTTGTGCACCCCATCCATCACCTTGGGCATGAATTTTTGCATGTCGACACTTTGTGTGTGTATGCCCAAAGCTATGCCTGATGGGCAAAAATTTTCACATGTTGACACTTTGTGTGTGTGCGCTGACCCATGCCTTGGGCACAAATTTTCGCATGTCGACACTTTGTGTTGCGCCTGTAGCCTATGCCTGTGCCTTGGGACGAATTTTCACATGTTGACACTTTGTGTTGTGTGCCCAGACCTGCCTTGGGTGTGAATTTTTTTCGGCCGACACTTTTGTTGTGCATCCCCAGGCTACGCCTTGGGTGTGAATTTTCGCATGTCGAGGACTTTGTGTGTGTACCTTGAGGCTATGCCTTGGGCACGAATTTTCGCATGTCGACACTTTTTGTTATGCGCCACCAGCTTTGCACATTGGGCACAAATTTTCACATGTCGACACTTTGTGTTGTGTGCCTCAACTTGCGCCATGGGGTGCAAATTTTCCATGTTGACACTTTGTGTTCTGTGCCCATAGCTCATTCGCCTTGTGGCATGAATTTTTGCATGTCGAAACTTTGTGTTGTGCGCCTAACCTGCGCCTTGGGCGTGAATTTTCACATGTCAACACTTTGTGTTGTGCACCCCCAGCCTATGCCTTGGGCACTGAATTTTCACATGTCGACACTTTGTGTTGTGGACTTTGTCATCCAATCCGGCACTATGATAATTCTTCACGGAACTCCTCGTGCTATGATTATTTACTAATGCATAGCCTTTAGTTTGGTGGATGTAATCACGGAAACAAAACAACAACATAACACAAGAATACCATCGACTATGATAAGACAGAATGATGACAAATCTGAAATATCAAAATAAATTATAATATTAACATGAAACTGTTACAATCTCACCCATGAGGTACTTCAAGTGTTATTGACTTCACTTGCTTTCACCAAGACTATGGGAGAAACTTTACAATTACACCTCTTAATGGCTTCTTCAACACACCTTTAAACTGATGGCTTCCTTCGCACACTTCCTACAATATTTCTCACTACTTCCTTCTATGCTAAATGAGGGGGTGGCCTCTCTATTTATAGAACTTCCAAGAGCTTATCCATCTTATCTCTAAGATAGGATAAGAAATCCACTCGACGAATCATATTCCATACCTTAACTCTTATCTCGTACATGTAAGCTTATCTTTAAGATAAGATAAACCTTATCATTTTACATGGGTTCCACATTTTTAGACTTTTTACAAATAAAATACACAAAATATTTATGACCTCACTCCTTGTCTTTATTACCAATATAATATTTCTAATTCCTAATCATGTAGACCCTACTTCTCTAATTACCCAAACTTTGACATTTTAACATTACCGGACCACTTACGACAAATATTTACTTTTTACAACATTCCTATTGTACTTTGACTGTTACCGTACTCCACATTATTGGTGACACGTGAATTGATGGTGCCGTTATCTTCTATCGACGCTACTACTAATTATACTTAACAACATCCTATTCCTAATACATACATTAATGAAATAGAAATTATGGAGGAAAATTTTAGTGTCGACATCTTCCCCCTTCCTAGCTTCTACTCCGTCCTCGGAGTAGACTATTTTGGTGCTTGGAAAATCTTCAACTTGTCGTGGTTGACCCATTTCGTAATGGGAGTGCCATCCAATTCCTCCAGTTGGTACGTACCATTTTCATGCCACAATCTGTTATTTTGTAGGGCCCATCCATTTTGGAAGAAATTTTCTCTCTGTCTTCTTTTTTTGTATCTGGAATCATATACTAGAACCAAGTCATTCACATGAAATGGAGACCACTGGATCTTTTGATCAAAGTATTCCTTCTGCTTCATTTTCTTCTTATGGCTTGTATCCTTTGCTATTTCTCTCATTTCCTCCAGAAAATGAAGATGTACCAACCTTTCTTTTACTGAATCACTTTCATCCATCCTTTCATTTTTCATAACTCTCACAGTGGGAATATCAAACTCAATAGGAAGAATTGGATCAATGCCATAGGCCAACTAAAATGGGAGTATCCTGTTGTTGACTTTGATGTTGCCCTATATGCCCACAATCTTTGCATGAATCCTTTTATCCCATTTATGTACTTGCAAGGCTGCATCTTTTGCTAGAATTTGACACAACACAAAATTTGTTCGTTCCACCTGTCCATTTGTGCTTGGCTTGTATGTTGTTGCCTTCCTGTGCTTAATAGAAAACTTATTGACTAGGGCTTCTACCACCTCATTAATGAAGTGGCTTCCTTGATCTGTTATAATTTCTAATGGGCAACCAAATCTGGTGACAATGCGTTCATACATGAACCTTGCCACTTCATCCATGGAAGTTGTTTTCAATGGCCTAGCTTCAACCCACTTGGTTAAATAATCTGTGGCAACTACAATATACTTATTTTGGCGTGATGTAGTTGGAAGTGGACCTACAATGTCTATTCCCCACTTTTCAAAGGGACCAAGGGGAAGAATAGGACATAATGGAGCTGATGAAGTCTTACGGTTACCATGTGTTTGACAAATATCACATGTCTTACAATAATTATAACAATCTTTAAAAAGAGTGGGCCAGTGATAACCTGCATCCAAGATCCTTCTTGTTGTAAGTTGTCCAGAGAAGTGCCCTCCACATGTACCATTGTGGAATTCTTCTAGCAGTTCCTTCCTTGATCACGTCCAATTTTGCCCTCTTATCGTCCATCGGTCCTATTCGAAATAATACTCCATGCATAATAGAATATGGATGACTGGCTTGAGTAATCTTTCTCTTAGTCTTTGCATTGGCACCATCAGGAAACTTGAATTCATTCAGATAATTCCAAATATCTATGTATTCACTAGGGATTGTGTCAAGGGATAACAATGCTACATCGGGGAAATCATCATCATCACAAGATGATCCTAAACCATCATAGGCTCGAGAAAGTGCATCTGCATTGACATGCTTCTTTCCTGGCCTATCTATAATATCAAATTCAAATTCTTGTAGAAAAATTATCCATCTTGTTATCCTCCCTGATGGGTTAGGCTTATTTACAATATATTTTAGAGATCGATGATCTATTACAACTAGAAATTTTTTCCCTAGCAAGTAATTTCTAAACTTCTTTATAGCAAAAATGATAGCGAGCCTCTTTTCAGATTATAGTATAATTTACCTCAGCACTGCTCATTTGTCTACTCCCAAAGTAAATTGGATGTTCATTCCCATTTTCATCCTTTTGGCTCAAAGTAATTCCTAGTGCTGCATCTGAGGCATCAGTGTACACAATGAATGGCTTGCTCCAATTTGGATTCTTCAAAATAGGTGAAGACACTGGGCTTCCTTTAGATTGTCAAAAGCTTCATGCGCCTTATTTCCTGGTTCATAAGTAACATCCTTCTTCAAGAACTGGGTTAGTGGCTGTGCAATCTTTGAGAAATTCTTGATGAACCTTCTATAGTAACCCACATGGCCTAAAAATGATCTCAACTTACTTCTATTAAGAGGAAATGGTAAATCTTTGATTTTTGAAACTTTATCAGGATCAGTACCAATACCATCTCTGGATACAACATGCCCTAACAAAACACCTTTAGAACATCCAAAGACACACTTTTTAGGGTTTAGTGAGGCTTGTGCTTCATCTAACCTTTGAAATGTTGTCTCCATTTGGTGCAGGTGGTCCAACTTGCTCCCATAGATGCAAAAATCATCCAGAAATACTCTGATGAAGGTCCCAATGTAGGGTTCGAACACCCTATTCATCAAACGCTGGAATGTTGCTGGAGCATTACACAACCCAAAAGGCATAACTCTATAAGAAAACGTTCCCCAAGGAGTGGTGAACGTGGTCTTCAGCTGATCTTTCTCTGCTATACGAACTTGGTTGTAGCCGCTATATCCATCAGCAAAACTATAGCACTCCTGGCCAGCTACTTCGTCCAAGATCTGATCTGAAAATGGAAGAGGGTAATGATCCTTCTTTTTTGCCTTATTGAGCTTCTTGTAATCAACACAAATGCGTAGCTTCCCATTATTTTTATTGAGATCACAATGGGAGAAACCCATTCTGAATTCTCCACAGCAAATATGAATCCTGCATCAAGCAACTTATCTATTTCTTCTTTTACAGTCTTGGAAAAATTAGGATTCATTCTATATGGCATTTGCTTTATGGGCTTAGCACCATCTACTAGCTCAATAGAATGTTCTACCCAACTTACTTGACGGAGTTCCTTGTAATCAAAAGTGAATAGGTGTATGTACCTTGAAAGAGTGGAGGTAGGATTCCTTCTCACTCTCCATCACAACATCACCAATCTTTATTTGTTGGAGACGATCATCAACTTCTTCTTCAGATAATTTTATGGGGTCATGAGTTGGTGTGACTGGAAGGATATCCATGATTGAAACATCCACCTCACTTTCTTCATCTTCAGTGTCCACTTCACTGGTACTAGAGTAATCAGAGGATGTCCAATCATCAGTTTCATCACTTGAATCCATAGGTTCTACCTTATGATGTCGAGGGATCACATTTATCTTCACCCTCTCTCTACCACGTCCAAGTGTCATGAAACCTTCATTCCAGTAGTTTCTTGCATGAACTCTCCTTAGCCATGGTCTTCCCAGCAGCATTGGGTACGCAACAGTACCATTTTTCATCACCTGAAAGTCTACCACACATACCACACCCATAACAGATATTGCCACATTTGAAACTACACCTTCTGGTTTAGTTTTTCCTTTATTTAATGACCTTAACATAAGTGTTGAAGGGTGATCAATTTTTAAACCCAACATATTCATTACAGACTCGGTCATTACATTAACTGCAGCACCTCCATCAACTAAGACATCATGAATTGAAATACCATTACATAATACCTCAGCTTGTGGAGCATAGGGATCTACCTCTGCCTCCAAAATAGGGACCTCAACCTCCTTCCTTCTTCGAGCATTGAGTCCACCTCACAACTCCCGCCTCTTCTCAGAAGACATAGCCAAGAGTTGACCATATGTAATATTTGCAGGCCTTTTGGATAGATCTTCCAAGATGGAGTATGGTCCTTGCCCCTATGAAATCAGAAAATCCTGCACACCCAACTTTCTTCTCCTATGTTTCTTACTAGTTTCTTCTTTCATCTTCTTAGGATCATTTCCATCTTGATTATCTTTTTCTTTCTTTCTTTTTGTTACAAACACATCTACTTCATTATTTCTGCTCTTATCTACTACATCAAAAGAATTCACAGGTGCTTTTCCTTTATCATTATCTCCTTTACCAGATGTAGAAGCTCTATCTAGACAATTATACTTATAATGACCCTTTTTATAACAACCATAACAAACAACTTCAGAAATATTTCTTTTTGGACCTCTATCTCCTCCCTGAGAACTAAATTCCTTTCCTTGAAGAAGATTAATAGTTAACTGACCCATCTTTTTGAGCAGATCTTCATACTCAGTAGATGTACTAGGAGAAATATTTGTGCTCACCTGGGAGTGGTTGTGGATCTCGGACCAAAGGTGCTGGTGTAGGCTCTACTTTAGCAACAATTTCTTTGGGCTCCTCTTCCATGCTTTCTTCTTGCCTTCTTGAAATCTCCTTTGCTTGTTTAATGGTAGTGGCGGTCATACTTCACTCGTTGTCGATCTCGGCTTCATCCAAGAATGAAGTGCTTACAGAGGAGATTATCCACGCCATTCATCAACCCATCCGCTATCCTTCCTTCCGGATCTCGGGCATCGAGCTTCCTCCTTAGCTCTAGAACACGAGCATGATAATCCCTTATCTTCTCCCTTCTCTCCTTGGGATAGCTTTGTGATCTCGATCATGAGATCTCGCATATTTCGTTGTTCACCAAATTCTTCAAGAAAACTTTTAGTTAATAAATCCCATGAATTTTTCACATTATCACCTAGTGTTTCAAACCACCTAAGTGCTGAACCATCCAAAAAGGTAGGAAAAAATTCAGTCCATTGTTCCCTTCTTATAAGGCCATTACAAATACAAGATCGCTTAAACTCTTGAATGAAAGAAGAAGCATCTTCATTAGATTGAGCTGAAAAAATAGGAATCTTTCCCATTTTCAAAAGTAACCACCGTGAAATACCAACTCACAAGTACAATCAACAAGACTTATGTGTACAAATAATTGGAATCACTATACTAGAAAGTGACTTTACACCTTTCTATAGTAAAATAGAAATGACCACGGTAAACTATGGTAAAACTTGACTACTATGGGTGGTAAAATGACTTTATGTGGTAAACACTATTCACGTTAAAGAAAAGTGAAGTTATCGTGGTAAATACTATTCACGTAAAAAGTGAAGTTACTGCGGTAAATACTATTCATGGTAAAAAGTGACTTTACTGCGGTAAATACTATTCCAGCAAAAATGACTTTACCATGGTAACTACTATTCATGGCAAAAATGACTTTACCATGGTAACTACTATGCACCGTAGTAAAAACAAGGTTACCCTCTAATTGATTTTTGACTAAGTGGGAATATCTCTCCGAAAATCCACTAACGAGGAATGGTCCTAAGCAATGGAACCAAAATGTCATCACCAATCCGGCACTATGATAATTCTTCAGGGAACTCCTCGTCTTATGATTATTTACTAATGCACAACCTTTAGTTTGGTGGATGTAACGAAACAAAACAACAACATAACACAAGAATACCATCGACTATGATAAGATAATGATGACAAATCTGAAATATCAAAGTAAATTATAATATTAACATGAAACTATTACAATCTCACCCATGAGGTACTTCAAGTGTTATTGACTTCACTTGCCTTTCACCAAGACTATGGGAGAAACTTTACAATTACACCTCTTAATGGCTTCTTCAACACACCTTTAAACTGATGGCTTCCTTCGCACACTTCCTACAATATTTCTCACTACTTCCTTCTATGCTAAATGAGGGGGGTGGCCTCTCTATTTATAGAACTTCCAAGCTTATCCATCTTATCTCTAAGATAGGATAAGAAATCCACTCTGACGAATCATATTTCATACCTTAACTCTTATCTGTACATGTAAGCTTATCCTTTAAGATAAGATAAACCTTATCATTTTACATGGGTTCCACATTTTTAGACTTTTTACAAATAAAATACACAAAATATTTATGACCTCACTCCTTGTCTTTATTACCAATATAATATTTCTAATTCCTAATCATGTAGACCCTACTTCTCTAATTACCCAAACTTTGACATTTTAACATTACCGGACCACTTACGACAAATATTTACTTTTACAACATTCCTATTGTACTTTGACTATTACCGTACTCCACGTTATTAGCGGTACCATACTTACGATGGCGTTGTTATCTTCTATTATCGATGCTACTACTAATTATACTTAACAACATCCTATTCCTAATAAATACATTAATGAAATAGAAATTACGGAGGAAAATTTTAGTGTCGACACGACCCCTCATGCAGCCTTGGGCAAAATTTTTTGCATGTTGACACTTTGTGTTTTGTGCACCCAGCCTGACACCTGGGGCATGAATTTTCACATGTCGCTGCACTTTGTATTGTGTACCAGCCTAGCCTCATGCCTACGGGCGTGAATTTTCAATGTCGACACTTTGTGTTGTGCGCCCATCTAGCGCGCTTGGGCATGAATTTTTACATGTCGACACTTTGTGTTGTGTGCCCCTTAGCCAATCGCCTACTGGGTGCACAAATTTTCACATGTCGACACTTTGTGTGTGCGCATGAATTTTCACATGTGAACACTTTGTGTTGGCGCCTCACCTGCGCCTTGGGCATGAATTTTCACATATTGACACTTTGTGTTGTGCACCCCATCCACTTGCCTTGGGTGTGAATTTGTACATGTCGACACTTTGTGTTGTGCCCTGACCTATTCCTTGGGTGTAAATTTTTCATGTCGACACTTTGTGTTGTATGCCCCACTTGTGCCTTGTGGGTAGAAATTTTCACATGTCGACACTTTGTGTTGTGCACCTCTGCCTTGCACTTTAGGCACAAATTTTTGCATGTTAAAACTTTTTTGTTCAGGCCCCCCAGTTGTGCCTTGGGCATGAATTTTCACATGTCAAACTTTGTGTTGTGCCCCCATCCTATGCGCTTGGGCACGAATTTTCGCATGTCGACACTTTGTGTTATGTGATCTCCCAGTTTGCGCTGGGCAAAAAAAATTTTCGCATGTCGACACTTTGTGTTGTGCACCCAAGACTGCGCCTTGGGCACAAATTTTTACATGTAGACACTTTGTGTTGTGCACTCCCCAACCTGCGCCTGGGCGTGATTTTTCACATGTTGATACTTTTTGTTTTACACACCCCATCCGATGCCTTGGGCATGAATTTTTGCATGTCGACACTTTGTGTTGTGCGCACCTATTCAGCCTGCCTTGGGCATGAATTTTCGCATGTCGACACTTTGTTGTTGGCCCCTAGCCTACGCCTTGGACACAAATTTTTGCATGTCGACACTTTGTGTTGTGTGCCCCATCCTGCACCTTGGGAAAAAATTTAAAATGTCAACACTTTGTGTTATGCGCCACCCATCGCCTTGGGCACGAATTTTCACATGTCGACACTTTTGTGTTGTGCGCCTGAGCCTATACCTTGGGCATGAATTTTGCATGTCGAAAATTTGTGTTGTGCGCACCATGCGCCTCGCTGGCGTTAATTTTCACATGTCGACACTTTGTGTTTTGTGCCCACTAGCCTGTGCCTTTGGTGTGAATTTTCACATGTCGACACTTTGTGTTTGTGCGCTTTGACTTTCCGTGCCTGGGTGTGAATTTTCACATGTCGACACTTTGTGTTGTGGCCCCCCACCTATGCCTTGGGCTGAATTTTCACATGTCGACACTTTGTGTGTATGCCCCCACCCCTAAGCGCACTTGGGTGTGAATTTTCACATATCGACACTTTGTGTTTTGTGCCCCAACCCGTGACTTGGACAGAAAATTTTCACATGTCAACACTTTATGTTTTGCGACCCTCTCCATCCCGCTGCTCCTTGGGCAAAAATTTTTACATGTCGACACTTTGTGTTGTGCCCCCACCTAAATCTGCCTGGGTGCATATTTTTGCATGTTGACACTTTGTGTTTTGCACCCCCAGCCTTTGCTTGGGTGTGAATTTCACATGTCGACACTTGTGTTGTGCGCCCCACCAGTGCCTCTGGTGTGTTAATTTTTCACATGTCGACATTTTGTGTTGTGCACCCCCTAGCCTACACCTTGGTGCAGAATTTTTCATGTCGAAACTTTATGTTGTGCACCCCAACCTCGCACCTGTTGGGCACAAATTTTTGCATGTCGACACTTTGTGTTGTGCATCCACAATATGCTTGCCTTGGGCAGGAATTTTCACATGTAAACACTTTGTGTTGTGCTGCCTGCACTGTGCACTTGGGTGTGAATTTTTACATGTCGACACTTTGTGTTGTCAGGCGCCCACTGCGCCTTGGGCATGAATTTTCACATGTCGACACTTTGTGTTGTGCGCCTCGCATACTCGCGCCTTGGGTGTGAATTTTTGCATGTCGACACTTTGTGTTGTGCTCCCACTTGCGCCGTGGGTGAATTTTTACATGTCGACACTTTGTTTGTGTGTGCCCCCTCCTGCACTTGGGCATGAATTTTTGCATGTCGACACTTTGTGTTGTGTGCCCCATCCTACTACCTCTTTGTGTAAATTTTAACATTTCGACACTTTACATTGTTGCCCCCTCACTGCCTTTGGTGCAAAAATTTTCGCATGTTCGACACTTTGTGTCAGTGCAGCCCCAACCTATGCACCATTGACAAGAGTTTTTTCATGTCGACACTTTGTGTTGTGTGCCCCCAACCTATGCCCTTGGGCGTGAATTTTTACATGTCGAATGCTTTGTGTTTGTGCACTCTATCTTGCACCTTGGGATCAATTTTCTGCATGTGGACACTTTGTGTGTGCCCCTCTAAGCCTCGCTGACTTGGGCGTGAATTTTCACATGTCGACACTTTGTGTTGTGTGCCTCTGCCCGCCTTGGGAAAAATTTTCGCATGTCGACACTTTTGTGTTATGCACTCAGCCTGCGCTTCTTGGGTATATTTTCACATGTCGACACTTTGTGTTTGTGCGCCCTCACTGTGCCTTGGGCAGCAAATTTTCACATCTTGACACTTTGTGTTGTGGCCCCCCACCCGCACCTTGGGTGTGAATTTTCACATGTCGACACTTTGTTCTGTGACTCCTCGCAGGAGGGTAGAGCCTACGCCTTTGGGATGAGAATTTTTACATGTCGACACTTTGTGTTGTACGCCTCCACCAGCCTCCACCTTGGGCACCTGGAATTTTTACATGTCCTGACACTTTGTGTTGTGTGCCCCTGTCCTATGCCTTGGGTGCAATTTTCACATGTCGACACTTTGTGTTGTGCGCCCCCAGCCTGCGCCTTGCACGAATTTTCACATGTTGACACTTTGTCTCAGTGCGTCACCAGCCTGCGCGCCAGGTGTGAATTTTTCATGTTGACACTTTGTGTTGTGCGCCACTAACTTGCCGCCTTGGGTGAGAATTTTACATGTTGACACTTTATGTGTGTGCCTCTAACTCATGCCTTGGGCATGAATTTTCACATGTCGACACTTTGTGTTGTGCGCCCAGCCTGCGCCTTGGGTGTGAATTTTTGCATGTCGACACTTTGTGTTGTGCCCCATCCTGTGCCTTGGGCATGAATTTTCACATGTCGACACTTTGTGTTATGTGCCCAAGCCCCTATGCCTTGGGCACAGAATTTTTACATGTCGACACTTTGTGTTGTGCGCCCCCACTGCCATGGGCGCCTGGGTGTGAATTTTGCATGTCGACACTTTGTGTTTGTGCCCCCCTAGTGCCTTGGGTGGAATTTTGACATGTCGACACTTTGTGTTGTGCCGCCACCTGCATGCCTTGGGACATGAATTTTCAGATTTCGACACTTTGTGTTGTGTGCCCCAAGCCTCGCACCTTGGCAACTAATTTTCGCATGTCGACACTTTGTGTTGTGCCCACCAACTGCGCCTTAGGGCGAATTTTCACATGTCGACACTTTTGTTGTTGCATGCCCCCACTTGTGCTTTGGGTGTGAATTTTGCATGTCGACACTTTGTGTTGTGCGCCCCAAACCTGCGCCTTGGGTTGAATTTTCACATGTCGACACTTTGTGTTTTCAAGTACCTCATACTTGCGCCTTGGGCATGAATTTTGCATGTCGACACTTTGTTTGTCTTAGCCTACTCCTTTGCATGAATTTTTAAATGTTGACACTTTGTTGTGTTGTGTGCCCCTGCGCCTTGGGCGTGAATTTTCACATGTCGACACTTTGTGTGTGTGCCCCCACCGCGCCTTGGGTGTGAATTTTAACATGTCGACACTTTTTTTCTTAGTGTACCCTCCTCGCGCCTTGGGTTTAAATTTTCACATGTCGACACTTTGTGTTGTGCGCCCAACCTGCGTGTATTGGGTGAGAATTTTCACATGTCGACACTTTGTGTTGTGCACTCCCCCATCCCATGCCTTGGGCATGAATTTTTCATGTCGACACTTTGTTTTCAGGTGCGCCCCGACTTGCTGCGCTTGGGTCAAAAATTTTTGCATGTCGACACTTTGTGTTGTGTGCCCACATCCACGTGACTTGGTCATGAATTTTCACATGTCAACACCTTATGTGTTGTTCGTCTATGCCTGCGCTTCGGGCACAAATTTTCACATGTCGACACTTTCTATGTGCCCTAACTTACGCTTTGGCACATATTTTCACATGTCGACACTTTGTGTTGTGGCCCTAAGCCTATTCCTTGGGCACAAATTTTCACATGTCAACACTTTGTGTTGCGCCCCCATCTTTCACCTCTTGGGTGCGAATTTTTGCATGTTGACACTTTGTTTTGTGTGCCCCTTTTAGCCTACGCCTTGGGTGAGAATTTTCGCATATCGACACTTTGTGTTGTGTGCCCTAGCTACACCTTGGGAACAAATTTTTGCATGTCGACACATTTTGTTGTGCCCCAAACCTACGCCTTTGGGTGTGAATTTTCACATGTCGACACTTTGTGTTTGTGCCCCATCCTGCGCGCTTGGGCATGAATTTTCATATTTGGTCACTTTGTGTTTTGCTTACCCAGCCTGCGCCTTGGGTGTGAATTTTCGAATGTTGACACTTTGTGTTATGCGCCCCCACCCTGTGCCTTGGGTGAGAATTTTCGATGTCGACACTTTATGTTGTGTGCCTCTAGCCTGCGCCTTGGGCATGAATTTTTCCATGTCGACACTTTGTGTTGTGCTCCCCATGTTCAGCCTTGTGTGTGAATTTTTACATGTCGACACTTTGTGTTGTGTGCCCCCATCTTACTCCTTGGGCATGAATTTTTACATGTCGACACTTTGTGTTATCCCCCACCCTACACCTTGGGCAATAATTTTGCATGTCGACACTTTGTGTTGTGCACTTCCCACTGCTACCTTGGGTTTAAATTTTTGCATGTCGACACTTTGTGTTGTGTGCCCCGCCCTTGCCTTCGGTGCATATTTTTACATGTCGACACTTTATGTTGTGCGTCCCCATCCTATGCCTCGACATGAATTTTCACATGTCGACACTTTGTTTGTGCACTGACCCGCTGAAGATTTTCAAAGAACCAGTATTTACATTTTGCATAAATTTTCGCATGTGGTCACTTTGTATTATGCACCCCCACTGCGCCTTTACGTGGGAATTTTATGCATGTCGACACTTTTGTTGTGGCTTTGCCCTTCCTACACCTTGGGTGTGAATTTTCACATGTCGACACTTTGTGTTGTGTGCCCCAGCCTATGCCTTGGGTGTGAATTTTGCATGTCGACACTTTATGTTGTGTGCCCCTCATAGCCTGCACCTGGGCACGAATTTTCGCATGTCAACACTTTGTGTTGTGTGCCCCTCACTCGAGATCTGGCATGGATTTTTGCATGTCGACACTTTGTGTTATGTGCCTCGCCCTCGTGCCTTGGGGCACAAATTTTCACATGTCGACACTTTGTGTTGTGCGTTGCCCAAACTGTGCCTTGGGTGTACAAATTTTCACATGTCGACACTTTGTGTTGTGGCTCCCTCAAACCGCACCTTGGTGTGAATTTTCACATGTCGACACTTTGTTTCAGACGCCCCCATTTACACCTTGGTGGTGAGAATTTTCACATATCGACACTTTGTGTTATGCGCCCTGCACTGCACTATGGGAAAAAATTTTCACATGTTAACACTTTTGTTTCAGTGTACCCTTAGCCTACGCCTCACAAAGGTGAATTTTCACATGTCGACACTTTGTGTTGTTCAGGCCAACTGCTGCGCCTTGGGCACGAATTTTTCAGCATGGTCACTTTGTGTTGTCAGGTGACCTAGCCATTTGCGCCTTGGGTGTGAATTTTTGCATGTCGACACTTTGTGTTGTGCGCCCCAGCCTGCGTGCCTTGGGTGCGAATTTTCGCATGTCGACACTTTGTGTTGTGTGCCCCTAGCCTGTGCCTTGGGCATAAATTTTCCATGTCGACACTTTGTGTTGTGCCCTCACTTCGTGCCTACCTGCATGTGAATTTTGCATGTCGACACTTTGTGTGTGTTCCCCCATCCTGCTGCCTTTGGGCATGAATTTGTACATGTTGACACTTTGTGTTGCAGTGCCCAAGCCTACGCCTTGGGCAAGAATTTTCACATGTCGACACTTTGTGTTGTGCACCTCGAACCTGCGCTTTGAATGTAAATTTTTGCATGTTTGACACTTTGTGTTGTGTGCCTTTACAACACTTGCCTTGGGTGCATATTTTTACATGTCGACACTTTATGTTGTGCGCCCCACTCGTGCCTTGACAAGAATTTTCACATGTCGACACTTTGTGTTGTGCACCCACTACTCGCGCCTGGGTGCAAATTTTTGCATGTCAACACTTTGTGTTGTGCGCCCTCGAAGCTACGCACCTTGACGTGAATTTTCACATGTCGACACTTTGTGTTGTGTGCCCCCATCCTGCACCTTGGGCACAAATTTTCACATGTCGACACTTTGTGTTGTGTGGCCCTATCCTGTGCCTTGGGCACTAATTTTCACATGTCAACACTTTGTGTTGTGCACCCCAGATGTACCTCTTGGGTGTGAATTTTCACATGTCGACACTTTGTTTTTGTTTTGCCCCCACCGCGCCTTGACCACAAATTTTTTCATGTCGACACTTTGTGTGTGCGCCCCCATCTGCGCCTTGGGTGTGAATTTTTGCATGTCGACACTTTGTGTTGTGCACCCCTAGCCTACGATTGAGCGCTAAAAATTTTGCATGTGGACACTTTCTGTTGTGTGCCCCAAACTGCGCCTTGGGTGAAATTTTCACATGTCGACACTTTGTATTGTGCACCCCACTTGCACCTGGGTGAGAATTTTTACATGTTGACACTTTGTGTCAGACCCCTGCCTGCACCTTGGGCATGAATTTTGCATGTCGACACTTTGTGTTGCACCGCCTCCCACCTTTGCGCCTTAAGTGTGAATTTTTGATGTCGACACTTTTTTGTGTGCGCTGTTGTCCTCGCGACTTGGGTGTGAATTTTACATGTTTAGACTTTATGTCATGGCCTCACCTACGCCTTGGGCATGTAAATTTTTGCATGTCGACACTTTGTGTTATATGCCCTGATAGCCTACGCCTTGGGCGTGGCTTAATTTTCACATGTCAACTTTGTGTTGTGCACCCCACCAATGACTCGGGTGTAAATTTTCACATGTCGACATTTTTGTTTGTGCACCTTTAGACTCACGCCTTGGGCACAAATTTTTCATGTCGACACTTTGTGTTGTGCAGCCCAGGCACTCGCACCTTGGGCGTGAATTTTACATGTCGACACTTTGTGTTCTGTGACTCTTTACTGCGGCTCTGGGTGAATTTTAATCTCGACACTTTGTGTTGTGCCCCTAACTGCGCCTTGGGTGAATTTTGCATGTCGACACTTTGTGTTTGGAACCCCCAACTGCACCTTGGGAGTAAATTTTTACATGTTTACACTTTGTGTTGGGTCCCCAGCCTTACGCCTTGGGCACAAATTTTGCATGTCGACACTTTGTGTTGTGCACCCCTAGTCTACGCCTTGGGCGTGAATTTTTACATGTTGACACTTTGTGTTGTGTGGCCCCCCTGCACCTTGGGCATGAATTTCACATGTCAACACTTTGTGTTGTGCACGCCCCACTAGGTTGCACCTTCGCATGAATTTTCACATGTGGACACTTTGTGTTGTGCACCCCACCTGCCTTGGGTGGGAATTTTGCACATGTCGACACTTTGTGTTGTGTGGCCCCAACTCTGCACCTTGGGTGTGAATTTTCACATGTCGACACTTTGTGTTGACGCCACCTATGCCTTGGGTGTGAATTTTTGCATGTCAACACTTTGTGTTGTGCACTGCCCCCTAACTGTGCCTTGGTATGTGAATTTTGACATGTCGACACTTTGTGTTGTGCGCTCTAGCCTACGCCTTGACGCTGTGCCTTGAGCAAATTTTTGCATGTCGACACTTTGTGTTGTGCTCCCTCATGCTGCCTCTTGGGCGTGAATTTTACATGTCGACACTTTGTGTTGTGTGCCCCACCTTCACCTTAGGCATGAATTTTCATAATGTCGACACTTTGTGTTGTGTGCGCCACTTGCCTGCGGCTTGGGCACAATTTTCACATGTCGACACTTTGTTGTGTGCCCCCTGCACTGCGCTTGGGTGTAAATTTTCGCATGTCGACACTTTGTGTTGCGGCGCCTGCACCACAATGGATTGGGTGAGAATTTTCGCATGTCGAAACTTTGTGTTGTGCACCACCAAAGATATGCCTTTGGGCACGAATTTTTGCATGTCGATGCTTTGTGTTGTGCATCCCCTACCTTGCGCCTTGGGCACAAATTTTCGCATGTCGACACTTTGTGTGTGTGTGCCCCTACTCGTGCCTTGGGCACGAATTTTGCATGTCGACACTTTGTGTTGTGCCTCTGATGCACCTTGGGCAAAAATTTCGCATGTCGACACTTTGTGTCATGCGCCCAACATGCGCCTTCGCATGAATTTTCACACATGTCGACACTTTGTGTTTGTGGCCCCAGCCTATGCCCTTGGGCATAAATTTTCACATGTCGACACTTTTGTTGTTTCACCGCACTGTGCCATGGTGTGAATTTTCACATGTCGACACTTTGTTGTTGTGCGCGCTCTGCACTTATGCCTTGGGTGAGAATTTTTGCATATCGACACTTTGTGTTGTAGCCCCGACCTACCTGACCATGAACCTTTGGGCATAATTTTGTGCATTTCGACACATTGTGTTGGCGCCCAACCTACGCCTTGGGGCATGAATTTTCACATGTCGACACTTTGTGTTTTGTGCTCCCTGACCCGCACCTTATGCACGAATTTTCACATGTGGTCAATTTGTGTGTGTGCCCTGCCTGCGCCTTGGGTGTGAATTTTTGCATGTTGACACTTTGTGTTGTGTGCCCCTACCGTGACTTGGGCATGAATTTTTGAATGTGACACTTTACGTTGTGTGCGCCCTATGCTCAGCGCTTGGGCACAAATTTTCGCATGTCAAAACTTTGTGTTGTGCACTCAACTTGTGCCTTGGGTGCGTATTTTCATGCCGACACTTTTGTTGTGGCCTCCCAGGCTTGGGTGCAAATTTTCACATGTCGACACTTTGTGTTGTGTTCCCAAACCCTGCCTTGGGTTTTAATTTTTCATGTCGACACTTTGTTTTGTGTGCCCCATCCTATGCCTGCGTTCCTGGTGAAATTTTCACATATCGACACTTTGTGTTGTGCACCCCCATCTTACACCTTGGGCTCAAATTTTACATTTCGACACTTTGTGTTGTGTGCCCCCAGCATATGCCTTGGGCGCGAATTTTCACATGTTGACACTTTGTGTTCAGTGCGCCCCGCCTACGCCTTGGGCACGAATTTTTGTATGTGGTGACTTTGTGTTTTACGTACCTAGCCTGCGCCTTGGGTGTGAATTTTCGCATGTCGACACTTTGTGTTGTGCGCCCCCAGCCTGTGCCTTGGGCGCGATTTTTTTCATGTCGACACTTTATGTTGTGCACCTCTAGCTTGCGCCTTTGGCATGAATTTCTGCATGTCGACACTTTTTGTTGTGCTCCCCATCCAGCTGGGCCAAGGCGTGTGAATTTCTACATGTCGACACTTTGTGTTGTGCACCCCACCAGTGCCTCGGGCATGAATTTTTACATGTCAACACTTTTGTTGTGTGCCCCACCTACGCCTTGGGCAAGAATTTTTTACATGTCGACACTTTGTGTTGTGTACCCCCACCGTGCACTGTAGTTTGTCGCATATCGACATGTTTGATTCTGCACGCACGTCACAAATTTTGCATGTTGACACTTTATGTTGTGTGCCCACAGCCTGCCTATTTGGGTGCATATTTTCACATGTAGACAGCTTTGTGTTGTGCAATGCACAAATTTCCCGTGCCTTCGGCATGAATTTTTGCATGTCGACACTTTGTGTTGTGCGCCACTAGCCTTCGCCTTGGGCACAAATTTTGCATGTCGACACTTCAGGTCAGTGCGCCATCCACAAACCTACGCTTGGGTGTGAATTTTTACATGTCGACACTTTATGTTGTCAGACGCCCCCACTTGTGCCTTGGGTGCATATTTTCACATGTCAACACTTCATGTTGTATGCCCAACCTCGTGCCTTGGGTGTAATTTTTCACATGTCGACACTTTGTGTTGTGCTCCCCTAACTGCGTACCTCGTAAGTGAATTTTCACATGTCGACACTTTTTGACACCTCACTTTAAACCTTGGGTGAGAATTTTGTATATCAACACTTTGTGTATGCGCCCCAAATTCTTACACCTTGTTCAAAAAAATTTACATGTCGACACTTTGTGTTGGCGCACCCAATCTATGCCTTGGGCACAAATTTTTACATGTCGACACTTCGTGTTTGTGCCCCAGTACTGCGCCTGGGAACGAATTTTTCGTATGTGGTCACTTTGAGTTGTGCATACCTGCACCGTGCTTGGGGTGAAATTTTGCATGTCGACACTTTCAGTTGTGCGCCAGGTTTCACCTGCGCCTTGGGAGAGAATTTTTGCATGTCGACACTTTATGTTGTGCACCTCTAGCCTACGCCTTGGGCATGAATTTTTGCATGTAAGCACTTTGTGTTGTGCTCCACAACTTCATGCCTTGCGTATGATTTTTACATGTCGACACTTTTGTGTTGTGCGCCCTGCACCTACACCTTGGGCAAGAATTTTTGCATGTCGACACCTTGGGTAAGAATTTTTGCATGTCGACACTTTGGGTCAGGCGCCTAGCTTTTGCAGACTTGGGTGTAAATTTTTGCATGTCGACACTTTGTGTTATGTGTGCTCCCACTGACTTGGTGTGTATTTCCACATGTCGACACTTTGTGTTGTGCGCCTCCCAAGGTGCTGCCTTGGACACAAATTTTCACATGTCGACACTTTGTGTCACGCGCCACAGATCGCGCCTTGAGCAGCAAATTTTGGCATGTCGACACTTTGTGTTATGTAACCCCTGAGCCTATGCCTTGGGCATGAATTTTCACATGTCGACACTTTGATTGCAGGTGCAATATGGACCACCTTACGCCTTTGGGCACGTATTTTCACACGTTGACACTTTGTGTCAGGACTTTTTTGTTTGGCAGCCTTTATGCCTTAGGGCACTAATTTTCACATGTCGACACTTTATGTTGTGTGCCCCAGCTGAATTTACCTCCGTGTGAATTTTCATATGTCAACTATTTGTTTTATGGCCCCCACTGCGTCATGCCTTGGGAAATAATTTTCACATGTTGAGACTTTGTGTTGTGCGCCCCATCCCGCACCAGCTGGGCACAAATTTTTGCATGTCGACACTTTGTGTTGTGTGCCCCACCGCTGCCTGGGTGCGGAATTTTCACATGTCGACACTTTGTGTTCAGGCACCCCTAGCCTACGCCTAAATTGGGCCCAAATTTTTGTATGTGGTCACTTTTTGTTGTGCGCCCCACCTCGCACCTTGGTGTGAATTTTCACATGTCGACATTTCAGTGTTTGCGCCCCAAGCCCGCACCTCGAGCGCGAATTTTTGCATGTCGACACTTTGTGTTATGTGCCTCTTAGCCTACACCTTGACATGAATTTTTACATGTCGACAATTTGTGTTTTGTGCCCTGCCCTCTACGCCTTGGGTAAGAATTTTGCATGTCAACACTTTGGGTCAGGCGCTGACCTTACACCTGGGTGTAAAGTTTTGCATGTCGACACTTTAGTGTTGTGTGCTCCTGGGCCTCTGACTTGGGTTTGTATTTCCACATGTCGACACTTTGTGTTGTGCACCCCCATC